>JAQQZZ010148096.1:0-12737 GCA_030265115.1 Mopalia vespertina | reverse complement strand
TTCTCAAGTGTATTAGAACAGTAAACATCATTCATAAGC
The DNA here is from genome assembly GCA_030265115.1 of Mopalia vespertina. Taxonomy (NCBI): domain Eukaryota; kingdom Metazoa; phylum Mollusca; class Polyplacophora; order Chitonida; family Mopaliidae; genus Mopalia; species Mopalia vespertina. Next base: position 12,698 of record JAQQZZ010148096.1, on the reverse strand, counting down.
AAGGATAAGCAGAGGTTGGAATGTAGAGATAAACAAAGAGGTCAAACTGATAGCTTAGTCAGTAAACACCAGCCCTGGTTGTACAGTGCAAACAATAAATGTTGACAACCCTCTCTCTGATAAGTTAAATTAACCACCCTGGTTACAGTTACATTTTGAAACCTATTGTTTTTAGCAGTAATACCACCATTGGTTCAATCAAGATTTCTACTTGTATGTACCTAAAATGCATATGTTTTTGTCGGTGTATTGCTTCTGTTTGAGGCTTAAGGATAGCTACACGAGTATGATTTGCACTGCTACTGGTAAGCTATGAGCAATAGTCGGGTAGAAGATGGCGCCTCTTGGTCGTAAACCCAGACTGATTTATGGCAAAACTGCAATCAGTCTCTATCAGACTCCAGAGGGCACTTAGAAATCTTGTCAGAACGGTTTAACATGGTGGCTTACATCAGCATAACAATGAAGTGAATCAATGATGCAAAGAACACTACAGGGACTAATCCGAGCATCTAGGTCTACTAACAAACCTTAAAAGTATATCGCTGATATAAAGTGAAGCACGTTCGAGACCATACTTAGATAGAGAGTTAGCTGCTTGGTCTTTTGTTTTTAACTCTTGTACTACTGTGTCTTTCATACGACATAAAAAGAAAGAAACCGCCGCAATCATTACGTGGCATTTTGGTATTTTTTTTCTTTGCAGGGTGGTTTTGTTGTTGTTTTATTTGTAGTGTGTGTGTGAAGGGGGGCAGGGAGGCGAGGTGCACTAGAGTCTATCCACACCTCTATCCGCATGATGTTTTTTGTGTCTTTTAGAAAGTGAAGGTTAACAGTAGTTTCGTTATTTTGGTATAAGACTTTCGGCCTTCTACCGGGTGGCTAAGTGGTCTAGGTGGCCGGCATTTACTACTGGCAATTCGGTGCCTAACTCTGAGGGTCGTGGGTTCGAGTCCAACCTGCAAAATTTCTGAGCTAGAATCTGTTCAAACTAAAGAAAGTGTTATTAAAATACTGTTAATCTTCACTTTCTAAAAGACACAAAAAATATCATTTGCTTTCAGCTATGGGAGCTGTGTCACTCCTATCAGAGGGGTAGTGAATGCCCGCTACCTAGACTCCAACTGACTAACCTTCTATTGTAGAAGGCCTGGTGGCTGAGTGGTCTAGGTGGCCGGCATTTACTGCTGGCGATTCGGTGCCTAACTCTGAGGGTCGTGGGTTCGAGTCCATCCTGCAAAATTTTCTGAGCTAGAATCTGTTCAAACTAAGAAAGTGTTATCCCAAAATAACGAAAATACTGTCTATCCGCATGTGAATAAAAATAGAGGGGTAATAGATATGTTGTGCAGGCTGGAACTAATTCTCTATACTTTGTTTCATAGCCTAGATGTGGTGAAGTGTGGCACCTGGGATTGGAGGTAAATATGTTTCTCAAGACAGATTAAAGTATGTAGACATCTGTAAGTCTGGCTGCGTGAAGTCACACATTTCGTAGATAACAGTGGACTCTCCTCTAGCGCTAAGCAGAGCCACACTGTCCAGCACTGGATGAACAGTCACTCTCTATATTTCTGTACATAATAACATTTATACAGTGACAGCCAAAATAAATTAAACAATTTGGTCAAATATGCAGCCATTTTGTTGTTTGTAAGTTCATTTTGGTAGGATGCAATGCAACTACAATCAAAATGCGAATTTAATATGTGAATTTGTTTTGACATTTTGTGTTTAGAACACGTTAACTTGAATATAACGCAAAATGGAATGGTAGCTATATTACAGCACAAGAATAAGCCATGACGGTCATATTGTTCTTAACACAAAGGCGTGAATATTGTAAAATTATTAAAATGGCGGCCATATTTGCGGAGAAATACAATCCCATCCGCTTTTTTAATAGGATCAAGATATATTGATATTTAATCTGTGAATGTATGGTATAAACTTATTTTAATAAAAATTCCGAAAACAGGGGATAATCAGCGAAAAGATGGCTCGGTGATACCTTAGAGCTGGATTATCCGCATGAAATCTCGAGGTTGGTCCGCAAATAACGTTTAGAATGAGAAAATGGTTAGCGAGACAGACCTAAATAATATCGACATATAAACGACATGTGTGGCACGGCCGTTAGGGTTGTTATAAACATCTTACTGCCCTATATGATGGAATTATAAAACGTCAGCAGTTTATCATTCTGATTAATGTAGAACTGCTATTGAAATCGAGCGAATATTTTGTATTGAATAGCAATTGAATGTCAATTTAAAAGATAAATATGGTTTAATATTGAGTGTAACTGTTCGATGTTTTTTACAACCGTTGTAGTGGATAATAATACGCTTTGCTGTCCTACAACTATCCTGCTGAGGAATTTACTAATTACCAATGGTATTTGAGAAGACATTGCTGAACAACGTGTTCGCATTATTTTGTACGCTATACTTTGTTTGTTTGAGATATCTGCCGCAACAAAACTCCGTAAGGCACACTTATGATGTGATTGGTCTAGCTCCAAAGAATGAACAGGTAGATGTTCGTCAAGAGGCTGAAGGAAGGATTACGATGAAAGCGACAAGAACAATAATACTCCACAGGCATATAGAAAGACTACTTATCAGTATCTATTATTCTAGTTTCAATAAACGCCCACATGCTTTAGGTCCAATCAAGCTTCTATGTTATAAATACATACAGTACCAATAGCTTGCACTGTATCCCAGGCCATACTGTCACAGCATGTACAATATATCGGTCACCATGCAAGCCACCCTTTTTAACTACACCCCATTTAACCAATCAATTTGGCATTATCTATTGTATCCACTATCACGATTACGTATTCCATTTCTCTACATTTTACAACAGCTGGTAAAAGGTTTTTTCAGATCAGCGATTCTAAAGCACTTTATAGCTGTCAAGCGTTTATACACGCATTGTTGTAGCCACCTTCTCTGAAGACGTCAAAGCAAGACAATCACACGACATTATATCACTAACGATGTGACAAGTTGATTATACACGCATTGTTGTAGCCACCTTCCCTGAAGACGTCAAAGCAAGACAATCACACGACATTATATCACTAACAATGTGACAAGTTGATTATACACGCATTGTTCTAGCCACCTTTCCTGAAGACGTCAAAGCAAGACAATCATACGACATTATATCACTAACGAAGTGACAAGCTGATTATAAAATCTCGTGTCTAGCATGAACAGTTCCTCAACTAAATTAGCAATCCAGTTACAAGAAAAAGTGATAGTTGGCGACATCAGCAGCGTTAAGTTGAAATAATCCAGAACGTTAAGAGACAATAACAAACCAGAGATGGTCAGCTTTCAATTGGCACTGGCTATCAACATAAAAAAAAGATGACATACGCTGGGAAGAGTCATTTCCAAGCGAACGTTATCCTTGAGGTCCAATCGTAATTTTCAGGCTTAATGTGGGAAAACTAAGACTGGCTATATAATAATTCAATACAATTCGTTTCCCCACAAATAACAGGATGATTTGTGTGGCAATATTGAAACAAAGTGTGATCTATAAAGAATAATGTTCAGAAATATAAACTATGTAGGGTTGAGATAATGCACACTCTCACGGTGCGATCCGCAACTTTAACCCAGCACTACCAATCACTTATTGTCATAATCCTATATAATCACGCATACCTTAAATACATTAGGAATAATTTTGCTTATAGTTCCATGTTGTGATATTTCTCTATTTCTCGCTGCCCAGCAAACCAAACAACGTTGCAACAACGTTTTATTGTGGTAGTGTAACGTTGTTGCAACGGAATTTTGTGGACTACCAGAAATGTTGCCACAGAATACAACCACACGGCACCGAAACAGAAACGTAATAGCTACGGTGTAATATTGTTGTTGCATCATTTAACGTTTTGACAACATTGTTATTACGTCGTACAAAACTCTAACCAATTCACAACAGAGTCAAAACGTAGTCGATTTGTGTTGTCACAACGTTAAACTACAACGTTTTGAAAACGTTGTATCAACTGTTAAAAACTAACAACCAAATTTCATCGTAGATTTACGTTAATTTTTGGTTACTCTGCAACATTACCAATGTATAGCTAGTATACAACTTTGCAGCTACGTAGTGTGTTTGCTGGGTGGTTAGTACTAGATAAATAAATGTTTACAGCCTGTAAACTCACTACACGCTTTGTTGTCACATATTGTCTGAGACGAGTCAGCTTTAAATCGATTGGGGATCGCTGTTTCCGGCGTTCTCTTATCTGAAGATCGGGGCGAACAAAACAAACCTGTTCAACAGTTTTTTTGTTGTTGTTGATATTTTGGGAGAACACTTTCTTAGTGAGAACAAATTCCATTCCAGAAATCTTTACGGACGGAATCGAACCCTCGACCCTCAGAGTAAGACAAAAAATCGCCAGCAGTTAATGTCGAGGGTCGTGTGTTCGATTCCCGGACGGACAAAAATCTGCAAAATTGTTTGTACTTGAATCAGTTCCAACTACATAAAGGTTATTTAAATGCTGTTTAAGTTCTAAAAGCCATCTCACAAGAACTCGCATTTTTATGTAACTGCTGTTCTGCTGTTACTAAAGAGTGACGTCCGAATTATCTTATCTTTTTTATCAAATGTATTTTTTTCAAGACATTCATAATCTGATCACAAATCTAGGTAATAAATCAAATGCATATTTATAAGGCACATGGGGATGCCCAGAATGCAAATCGTTGGTCTTATTGAATTACTTCATGGTCTTCATTTGTCATTTTACCATGCGCTCGTCTTGAACTAGATCGCGTATACAAACTATTTCTAAACATAGCAGTGAAAAATGAAGATGTTTAGGAAAATCTAATAATAACCATAAGGCTACAATGGTTAAAAGACAAGATTGATGTCTGCAGATGAGTATGAATTGATGAAAAAATTATTGGCGCTCTCCAGTACTATAAATAAAATGGTCTGATTATGTGAAAAACAATTCAACGTATGTTAAATAAACGTTTATTTTCAATATGTGGAAATGTTTTTCACTTGTATAAAATAAAAAGGTGATTGGAACTCTTTCGTAGATATGTGAAATTAAAAGATCCAAGTCATCAATAACAGACTTCTCCCTCACAGCCTCTATTTTGCGGCAATCAATTTTCTCTAAAACTACAATCTGATCATAAGCACATCCACCCTCTGCATTTCGCAAAGCCTTTGTTATTTTCTGACGAAGAAAAAAATCAGGAAAACTACATTTGTTTTATAGGCCTACATTTGCGACCGATTCCGTAGTGAGCATGACTAAGTTTACAAAAAAAAATACTGAATAAGAATAAACCCGTCGCCTGATATAATATTCACTCTTTATTTGTCACGGTAATTGGAATTTTTTAGAATAGAATGTATGGTTTTGTGTTTCGGCCCTTGTTAAATTGTAAATATTGTGTTTGTCGCTATTCGACGCTTTGCTTGGTTGTTGTTGTAATCTCGGTGCAGGGGACCCTGCTGAGGCTTAACTTGCACAGCATGTGCTCTCGCTTAGTCTGTCAGTGGAATATAGTCCTATTGTCTTTACAGTCGTCTGGAGACGATAGGAGCACAAACGAAGGTTGGATACAGTCCCTTGCTCTTAGGGAGAAATGGTTTCTCAGTATTTTGATAAGTGGAACTCTTTTGTGCATATGTAAAGTAAAAGTTTATTTTACATAAGTGAAATTCTTTTTCACATATGTGAAATAGTTAGGTTTTTGTGTTTGATTTTACTGATGTAAAAACAAATTTTACATATTTTGAAAAGAATTTTACTTATGTCGAAAAGAATTCTACATGGTAGAATAAATTTTTATTTTACATATGTGAAATTGAGTTGCACATAACTGAAAATCTTTTAAACACAAGTAAAAAAGATATTCACATATGTGAAAAAGAATTGTACATAAGTAAAATAAAAGCAAAACTAATTCGACATATGTAGAATAAAGGTAGAAGTGATAAAACGGTTTGCCATACACAGCTGCTTTAGTGTGTAATCTATTTGTCGCTATCGTTATGCTGGTTTGCCTGTATGTACGATGGTGATCATAGGTGATCATCAAATGAAACGCTGTGTTTAGTTAGTAGATAGTTGATCAAAACTCTGATAAACAGAGTTGATGTGCCCAGAATATAAAAGCAGCATTCGTATATGGTGTGCAAAAAAAAAAAAAAAAAAAAAACGTCACAAATCTAGCCTTTAAGTCCGCAAGGCCGATTTCGCAGTAAAACCTTACAGCCTTTAGGAACTTAATAGCACCATCCCTGGAGATTGAGAACTCTGTCAGAAATCACGACGTAGAATTATTCTATTGAATAAACGTAATGCTGACATGGTATAAAGGTTTGGGCGAATCCCACTCTAATATGAGGTTTGCACGGTAACTGTCTAAACCTAGTTAAATGTCGAGAAGCTGTTCTATATTTTAATTCAAGAGATTGTTGAAAATTATGTATTACATGAATGCTGTACCGTTATACCATAAATTTAATATTTTTAGTAACACTGCTCTAAGTCTGTTGTGGACAAATAGAGCGCTTTTTAGTATAAGGCGTTAACATTTTTTAGGGCAATGGATTTTTAAAAAACAAATTCACATTAGACCGTTGCGTGCCGGTTATTTTACAGGGTTGGAATATCCCAACTCACCTTTTAGTTGAAATTTTCACAAGGTCTTGTGTCCTGTTGATGTTCCACTTCGATGTGCTTTCCAAACGGTCCAAGATGGCTGCGGCGCCGTCTAACTCATATAGCTGGCTGCTGACTTCCTTGCTAAATGGCAAGTCCTGTGTTGCGCACTTTTTATTTAATTTGAAGCCACAGCTGCGGTTGTTTGTAAGGAATCACCTGTTGCCAATGGGATTATTCTAACGCTATTCAAACGTAAAATGACACGACACAATATGGCAAATAAAATCCATCAGATTCCGTGCGACACAAAAGTCTGTATAGTGAATGACTTTAAGTGATTGGCGACATCTACCATACCTTGTTATGTCTACGCAGCACTTGAGCTAATTACTCATATAATAGTGTAAATTATTTGAATACGATTCTTATCCGATCTTTGTATCCATGTGTAAGTCAACCGTCCTTTAACACAACAGGCATTTAGAAATGATGTCATCTACGCCCTTAAAATACACTATTCAAACACTGGTCTTAACGTCAATGTATATGGAACAATTCCGTTCACAGATAAGACCTGTGGGTTGTAAAGTCAAATCCCTACCATTCAAGGGCTTCGCAGACACTAAGAGGCATAAACTGGAACTGGCGATAGCCGCTTGTTGAACTGCCGGCTAATTTTCTCACGCGGAAATGAGGTTGAAATCAATCCTTAGAGCAGTGTAGAATTGTCATTAATCTGCTGGTACCTTGATCATTGGGGAGTTAGTATACGTGTAAACTTGTAAAGCTAGCCATCAGCGACAAACGTTATCAGGGCCGTTGTGGCACAGAAGCCTATCCAGAGTTGTATTGACTGGAGAGCCTGTGAGCGATACACTATCCAATACCCAAGACAACAATGCTTCAGCGATTGGCGCACACAGGATCCTAGAAACAGAGATATTATGCTAGCAGTTGCATACAAATGTAAATAAATAGACAAGCCATATCAGTCGGTAAATACAAAAGCGATTGCTGTATGGTAATGCAGCCGACTGCTGACAATACCGATGCTGTAACAATTCTAGTAAATTTATTATGATGTATATCTAGTGATTCTGCGCCAAGGCGACGCTTGAATATAAATACGAATGTCGTTTACATTACAATTGGTTCAGACGAAACCCATTTATATAAGCTGTTTTTTGTGTGAGATTTTTTTTTGTAGACACCATTGTTAATTGCATTGTTTATATGTATGTATATGTATGTGTACGTATATGTGTTACCATCAATGCTTATTATTTCTCTAATAAAGATTTAATTTAATTTTTTATTTTTTTATTTAATTAATTTATTTAAGAAATAACAAAACAGTAATACGAACTTAGAAACTGGTTTGACCAACTTTTGTCATTTGCCCTACTCCTTTATTATACGAACTGAATAAGCATATGATGTATGTGAGGACGCCTTATATATGTAAAATACATCCCACAAACAGTCTTCCATTTAAAGGCCAGAGACCAGTTTAACAAAATGTCTTGCGAAACAAACAATTGTACGATAAAATTTCACCAAGTGATCCTATAGGCCTTAAACATCTATCAACTGTGCGAAACCTCGACAAACCTGTCTCCGTTCTTTCACATGCAGTTTAGAAGAATGGATATCAGAACAGGTGGAATTTCTGCTTTGATCCAATCAGTGAGGCTATAATTATTTGCCCAAAACAAGGACAGCATTTAAAGTGCCTAACTGTCACTGTTAATTTGATGTATTTGCCAGTTCAACAGTTTTCAGTAAAACAGCATTGAAACTGTGAAGAAAAATATCGTTCGCAAGGGTGATCGTAATTTACACACTATAACTCTCCTACAGACATAAGTCAACAAGTAGTATATGCCATAGCGGAGTGACTGTGTATAAAATATGCCGCAATATATTTAAATATTGCAGGACATTTAGTAAAACTATCCCAAGGTCCATCCCTCAATTCAGGTATGAATGTAATCCAAGCAACTGATGGCGTGCACACAACCTTTAAACTGACGATCCACCCACAGATTTTCGAACCAGGAGCTACTTTAAAAAATGTCGTACGACAACAACAACACAAATATCGTACTATACAATTATTAAATTATATCGTACGATATTTTATTTTCGAACGAAATTTTGTGAGAGGGGCTCATGTAAGTACATGGAATATTATTTAAAAATGTGAAGATAAATTATGGAAGATTATATCTCATAAACGTGCAATGGAGTGGTTATTTGAGTTTGTTAGCGGGTGGCTGGCTGGATGTATGGCTAATCTATCAATAATAAGATAAATACACACACATACTATATATTGGAAGTGTGCCAATGTATACAACGGGCTGGATCAAAATGCTCTGAGATGAATAGTCATATTGGCAGCCAATGAAAACCATTGACAACCGAATAAAACTTACTTGTTTATAATCTAAACAATTCTGATCCCGATAGACCTCCTTTAGTCCTGTAACAAGTACTGTTCCAATAGACCCCTGATATCAACTGATATCACGTGACCTCGTCATATGACAACTGCGAATTCGCATGTTATTTCAATATAAATACAGTGAAGGTTTATAAGTTAAGAACCAATCAAACTGGATGCACTTTTTTCTTAGAGAAAAAGTGTATTATAAAAATATTCAGCATGGAAATAAAAACAAAAACCGTGTTTGTCCACCTTTATTCTTGAAAGGTACTATATTAACCAGCACTCAGTCTCACAAAAAAATCGGCATCATCTTTTTATCTGATAGGTGGTGCGGTAAACATACAACAAACTTAATGGGGAAAAAAGCATTATTTACATAGCAAAGTGAAACCGAACGACACAATGTGAACTAAAATTGTATTTTAAGATCATCAGTAGAATATGGCGATGTGATAAATGACAATAGAGCTGCTTCGGTCTAACAAATATGAGTAAGATCCGGAACAGAGCTGCTTTCCTCCGTACAGGTGGTATGCGAAGGACACCGTACAAAACTCATTTGAAAGAATTGAAATGGAGCGTTCTATATGAGCCTAGCAATGATCATAAGATATTTCTATTTCATAAAATAGTTTATGGTCTGTCTCCAAAATACTTACATGACATACCAACACAACGAAACATTGCAGGAGATAATGTATATACATTCTTAGAAATAAACAATAATTTGTATCTGTTTTTCTCGTATTTGTTAACGAGATAACAAAAGAAGATTGGAACAGTTTGCCTGAAAAGTCACACGTTAGTCAGCTAATCAACTGAAAATAAATTTGAAGAGTAAACCAATGTAAACTAATGACCTGACAAACCGTATAATTAATTTGGAACTGTGGCCTATTCTGCAATAGCTCTTTACAGAATGAGAGTGGTGTCAATTGCACAGCGATTTATTTAAATATAACTGAAATTGTGGTTTAAGGGTATTGAAATATAACAAAAGTACTGATCAGGTGAACAACAAATTAAGAATTAAATTTAAATACAAAATAAATACGCCATGTCCACCTTCGTTTCGTGCCTGATCCAACGTGTTTGTTGTCAAACGTAAGTCTAAAGGGGAAATAGTCGGGATGTCCAAATCATAGACGATCCAGTTTACTTTTAGCTACTAATGATCTATTGCCGCATCTCGAAATGTATTAAATTACAAATAAAATGTGTGTGCGCTTACAAACATTTCAACCTTTCAATAGAAATTATGATTAGTGTCTTTTGTCACCATTGTGTCATAATCTTAAGGTTTCAATGACAAGCTAAAAACGACCATTACTTACTCAAATCCGTATGGCCAAGTATAGGTTTGTCCAGGTTCGTTTTTGAAACTTTTAAGTGTACAGAATTCGATCAATTCCCACAATTTCCACGTCGACTCAAAATGGACACCAAATAGGACTAGTAAAGTACATGTTTGTGTGCTTATGTACACATGTAATTTACTGACGCTGTGCCCAACCTGATCCTAGCTGTCTTATCTGCTCTACCGGTTTTCCATCAGCTTTCGTTAAGTAATTTGAAGCTGTCATGAAGCTTTCATCGTAGTAGTTTGCCTTACACTGTTACATTTTATATTAATTTTCAAGCCATGTTAGTTTTTTCACCCCCTCTACGTTTATTACAGTCCAACCGGAATCGAACCGTAGCATAGAATATTTTGACATATTAGAGCTATACGAATTGTTTATTTAGCCACATTAGAAAGATTGGCAGAATCTGCTTAGCGTATTAATTCGTAATACAACCCAGGAAGAAAGACGTTTCAAGATGGTTGAGATAGATTGAATATCACAGAGATTACACCACTAGAGCCCTCGTATGACGAATACTGTCTCTCGGGTTTGATAACATTGCGTTCCTTTTTTAGCAGAATCACAAGGCCTTAAATCTTAAGTAACGTTATGATGATATAAATAAGCCCAATGCTGTAACCTTGTGTTGTAACTCCTGAACTTAAAAAAAATCAATTATTTAACTTAGTAACGTTAAGAATACGAGCAATATGTGAGGACATATTAAATGTAAACATGTAAATTTTACTTATTTAATCTTTCTGTGAACTAGTCCTGTTAATGTGTTTATGTTTTCTAACCATGTTATATTTATGTTATATCCCATCTGTTATATGTTATCAGCTCTGTCAATTTTATGTATCTGTATGAGTCTGAGTTCAATAAACTAAACTAAACTAAACTAAACATGCTTTATGACGTATGCACTGTATCATATACCTACGGAGTTTGAGCGCTTCTATTCGTGTAATTGTCCTACAGTGGATTTTGAATTAGGACTAAATCGTGAATTTAGTAGACTTACCGGTCTATTACAGGTTTTATATCCCAATCGAATAATTTGTGTATCCTTTTATTATGTAAACATGCCTAAAAAGTGGAAAGTGCATAACCTTTTTATAATGCTAAAATGTCAAGTCTACTGTATGGGTGGAAGAGAGAAAAATGGCGGATTATCAACAGATACCTGAACCGTATTTCTGTATCTTTAACAAGGCTAATGGGCTTGTTCAAGTCTGATTTGGCATTTAAAATGTGCCAAGCAGATCAGTATATAAAATATTATTATCCAACCCATAATAGCCGGTAATTTAAAAAAAAACACTTGAAATTACACAGTTATGTGCACTCTAACTCTGTATCTCTAAATAAGGCTACATTTTATGATAGACTATTTGAGATACAGAACTCTGCATCTATGTATAATAGTACAATGGAGATATTACGATACCATCATCAACGATCTTGTTTAGGAATTAGTCGGAGCATAATGCAATAATACAGTGGTTATTTCCATTATTTTACCACGGGTGCTCTAAACACCATATTATTCTGAGTAAAGTATTACTTGTGCTTCTTTTCTTATAGAAAGGATGATCCAATGTATATCAAGCGGAAGTATGAATCCAGACATTACCCAGTCTCAACGGCATTGTGACCAGACCAGCGTTGATTGTTGAAAAGGCGCACCTAGCGAGACATATAGAAGCCTCGAAGGACATGCATTGGATTTGGAATCATGGGTAAATCATGCTAAACCTATTTCTACCGCTTTTCAAAGGTTATATTATACCCATAAGGCGTCAGTGGATTCTGATTTCAAACTGCGAAAAACGAACGAAATTCCCCATTTCTTGCGCAATGAGTCATATGACACTATGAAAGTCCACTAAAAGTCACAATGCCGTTGAGAATGGGTAATGGCTGGTTTCATACTTCTGTTTGATAGACTTCTGGTATAACCTGTTTAACGATTGTTATAAGCCTGTTTTAAGTTTAATAACTGTTTAAGCCTGTAGAAATTATAACGGAAATAGGTAATCAAGAATCTCTTGCAATTATGTACAGATATATTTATTTTTTACCACTCCGTTAAGGATTGTTTGTTTGTTTGATTGGTGTTTAACGTCGTACTCAAGGGTATTTCACTGATATGACGACGGACAAAAATACAGAACAGCACAAACAAATCTGCTTCCCGTTACCCTTTAGCTCTGCGAACACCAGG
>JAQQZZ010148085.1:0-12737 GCA_030265115.1 Mopalia vespertina | reverse complement strand
AAAAATGGCAGGACCTTATTAATTTCCATAGCAGTGACAGTATATTCATCGGAAAAATCATCAGCTTTTGTCAGCGGTTGAAAATGCATAAAGCCTTCTTTTTGTGTTAAAGCTTATATTACTGGGTTTTTTCTTCAGATTGGTCAAGATGATTTCTGTTTCTCTGTGAAAGCTAAACGTAGTGGTTTGGTGTCGAAGGCCAAACCCGCCACCGTTACAGTTCTGGATTACTACAACCCTGGTATGTGTAAAGACGAAACGATCTTGTGTCATGCTAGACATTTGTTTGCATTTAGAGTATCACATGCATGAAGAGTGCAGAGGGTGATTTATTCATAACGCATAGAGGTCTAGGGCCCGCAGCCGTTGGGTGGTAGTAAACGTGTCGGCCTACTATTAATCCTTCTTCAATGTACCTCTAATGGGTCGCCCGTCTGTAAGGTATATGAGTGCGTAACTCGATGTGTTTTCGGCAATTGTGGATATTGTTTTACGTGATTTCCTCAGAAAAATGTTTTTCACTTATCTGACGGTGTATTCCAGCAAACACCAGACAACTATAAACGGTTAAGCACTTTGGTTTGTTGCATACTTAATTTCCCTCCAGATCTATATAAAAACAGAATGACTTTGATAGGAACATACAAACCTCAACTCTTTCTTCATTCTACAGAGTAGCACCAACCATTTATATATATTGTAAATATGTTAGGCTCAAACATATTCATTGCAACTGGTTTACATTTGCAATTTTATAACATTTAGAAAAAAAAATCACTTGTGACAGTTTTATAGAGCAGAGACTACTCTATGTTTAAGTTTTAATAATCTACTAATGTCTTCTTTCTGATCAGTATTAACATGAGGACTTATAAAATTTTTGTTGATGAGAAAGAAATTTTTGCTCGCCTTGATCGCTATTCAAACTCTCTGACTAGCAGGACCATATATAATTCAGCGAATGTCTTCAAATTATAATCCAAAATGACCCGAAAAACATTGCTGAAATCACTTGTTTAACTGGACAACGTCGTACAGCAAAGATTAACCTATCTTAAGTTTTGAAACACAGCAATTGTCTTTTTTCTGATTAGTATGAACATGTTTACTGCTTTATTCTAAATCGTATGACGACAGGATCAACATATTTTGTTCTTCACGGAGCTGTAATTGACTGAAGGAAGATATAAAAGGCAATTTGAAACAAAACAATTTCCGTCGATATAAATGCAATTCCACAGAAATCAAAACGGTGTCACGTGCCCCTTATGTTTGCATAATGTATTATTTGGTCGTTATCTATTCATAGTGTCATTGTGTTTTTATTCTAGATGATAAGGTAGCGGTATTCTACCTACCGGAGAGTCTGAAAGGCGATGATTTCTGTGACGTGTGTGATACGACCTCATGTGGAATGTGTTCAGTAAGTTAAATAATATTACAACAAATTCATTGATTGATTGGTTAGCTGATTGATCGAATGATGCATTGGTTGATACAACGATCTATCGATTGACGTGATTGATCAAAGGATTTATTAATTGAATGTCTGATTGGTTGAAATTGATTGATTGATTGGTTGAAATTGATTGATTGATTGATTGATTGCTTGGTTGATTGGTTGAAGTTGATTGATTGATTGATTGATTGGTTGCTTGGTTGAAATTGCTTGGTTGAAATTGATTGATTGATTGATTGCTTGGTTGAAATTGCTTGATTGCTTGATTGATTGATTGATTGATTGATTAGTTGGTCCGTTGGTCGGTTGGTTGGTTGGTTCATTGATTGATCGATTCATTAATTGGTTGGTTGATTGATTAATTGAGTGATTAATGGATGATTGACGTTGACGATCTTGTCAGGGATATTTCAATAATGTGGTGTTATCTTCTAAAATTTTATAGCCACACTGCACCCCCATAATCCTGAAAGTTCATCCTTTCTCAAACACAGACGCAATCGCACACACCAATGAACACACGCACACGCCAGAGCATACAATATCAAGTCCGAACTGAGTACACATGCGTACATATGCACTCTATTATCCCGTCTGTTTGCATTCATTTATGAAATACAATAAGTGTGATAACGCATATGCTTATAACTATGTCAGGATAAAATTGGGATTATTCACTGACTGGTTGGTTGGTTGGATTGTTAGCCCAAGCTCTGAGGAATTTCACACAAATAACGGCTGTGTATTCTGACAGTAATCCGCACTAACAGAGCCATAAACTGTGAAGTGTTATGATTTGTTTGAAATTTAATCTTTCTCCATCTTTTTAGTATTGCTATTCTCCATACAAACTGTCCTTATACAAGAGGCAGATTAATGTTAGAAGGTTGCGTTAGAAACATACTCTAGCGAATTATGTTAGGATAAACATTGGACAATTGTTTCATTTGTATTTATGTGGTGTTCACCGGTATTTCACTTAAATGGCAGCCGTGTATTCCGATTCCAATCGGATTATTGATTATCGATTTTATTGTTATTTAGCCTTAGCACGAATCTTCGTATAACCAACTTA
This sequence comes from Mopalia vespertina, assembly GCA_030265115.1. Lineage (NCBI taxonomy): Eukaryota > Metazoa > Mollusca > Polyplacophora > Chitonida > Mopaliidae > Mopalia > Mopalia vespertina. Next base: position 10,203 of record JAQQZZ010148085.1, on the reverse strand, counting down.
TGCTAATGAAAAATATTAATGAAATATTTGTATCATTTCAGAGAAAACGAAGGAAATAAGAGGAGACTGATCTGTTTTGAATCAGCCACACCAATGCCTGGTTTCCTGGTTTCCATTGAAGCTTTGTAACATTAATTAATTCTTAAGTTGCTGGGGACATTGACAAATCTACAAATAAATAAAAATAAATAAATATACTGACATGTTTATTCTTTTAAAACACCCCATTGGCTTATTTTGATCACATTTTCCGCTTAAAATTAACCACATGAAGCTTCGTTTCTCCTTGGTGCACATCCTTAATCATAGAACAAATATGTGATATATTTTATGTTTCGAGTCGTAAATAAATTTTAGATGTCATATCTTAGTTTATTAATGTCGTTTCGTGCCAAATGATATACATGTAGCTTATCCACAAAGTTTAAATTTGTCTATGCGTGTCATATTAATACATGTATAATATTAGCATTGATTTGAATGCTTGGAACTAACGGATTAGCCTTCTAATGTAAACTAAAATACATGCCACATTTTAAGATATTTTGGAATAATACTATCTTTATTCACGCATAGGCCGGAGCTCACTTCTTTTAGAGCTCCCGTTGTCCTGGTGCTCTGAGAGATAATGGGCAACATGAAGATGGTCGGTTTGTAATGTCTTTATATTACGTCCAGTGATTGTCCCGTTTTAGATCGGTCGTGTCTTTGTTTGTTGCCAGTGGCGTCGAGGGTAGTTTCCTTCCCCATACGGTTGTCACGCTATCATGGGAGTAAAATAACCTTAAGTACGTAGTTAAACCCCTAGCAAACAAACAAAAAATATTTTAGACCAAACCACAAAATGCATGCATGGCTACCAGCACTGACCAGCCAATACACCCACTGATTGTGCGGTCAAATTAGACAATATTCGATCATACTGGCGAATTTGTGCATGGTTCAATACGCGTTAGGGAATTGGGGGATATTGACCGATATTTGTAGTTCAAAGCAGTTCAATTCTTCTGATAAATTGTTAACTGGAAGCACCATTAATATATACAATGTTCACTTATATAAACTATGACTAATATTACACTCTAAGTCAGTGCAAACGACATCGAAGTATTTTGATCAAGTCGATGCACGGTCTACATGGCCGATTTTTGCTTTTAACGACTAACGAAAAACACTGTTCGTGTATAATTTGTTTGTTTGTTTGTTTGGGGTTCAACGTACTCGAGCATAGCCTACTTAACTTATATGATTACTGATTTTCCGCTTCACACGGACTTGTGACGCGATTGCTGGAGCCACATTGCTTGACTTTCGACTCCCTCACATATTGGAGATCGAAAGAGGGACTCAAACCTGGGTGCGGTAGATTGAAGGATGATCAGTAGGCAGAAACGCTAACCACTGTAGCACGAGCTTGTTCATGTACAGTGCTATTAGGCTGAAATGCACCATAAAGACCAAACGTTTTAAGTTGAATCTTAGTTCGAAGAGACATATATTTTTAAAATAATTTTTTTCAAAATAATTATACTGGCACAGGGATGCCGACGAATAACCTTATAAACTACCAAAGACAAGTGGCTGGTTTGATCTGAGATCTCCAGGTATTATGGGTGATGATATGTTACTTATGGATGATATGGTATTTATGGGTAATTATAGTTTTTATTTTAGGGATAGAAAAATTAGCTTTCTTATTTGATGGTCTTGGTGTGAAATGAGTAAACCTTCTAATGAATGGCAGTTATGCTTGCTTGTTTGTTTGTTTGGGGTTTAATGCGTATCAAAGGGTATTTTGCTTATATGACGACGAACGGTCCATTCCACACTGTTCCTTGCTTAAATGCGGTGGAAACCCGGGGATACCTCGGAAACACATCTTATGACTCGGTCATACACCTGATGGCGGATCGGGGGACTCGAACCCGTGAGCAGTACATCAAAGTAGGGTTAGTAGGTCGACACGCTAACCACTAAACCACGGCCGCGCACAATGATACTCATGAGTTAAACATGTGACATATCCTTGTCTAGTCCTAGTCTAGGTGGGGTCTCATACCTGTATTGATCGTTCTACTTCATCAGTTATTACAAAAATGTTTGTCGTTTGTTTAATACGTGATCTGAGCTTAACTCGAGGTAATTTCCTTCACATGACGTTCTTCCAGCCTATGGAATCTGAGCTACACAACGTAAACATTTACTTTAAAGAGCTTTCGGCCTTCATGTCGCGACATTTCTGAAGTGAACATAAGATAACAATAACTTTTACTCTAAGGCTACACTACTTCACAAGAATAGTGACACTATCTTTTCACAGCGCTGGATGAACATTAATTTAACAAAACCGCAAAACAGTTAAGTATGGTGATAGTATGGTCACCATATAGTAAAAGTCAAATATATTTTTTATATTTCTAGATAGTTTTGAGCAAATGTATTTAATATGGGTTTACCAATTTAATTTACTATTGAAAAATATGCCTAAAAATTTAAATGTGTCTACAACGCCTAACTGAAAATTATCAATTTTGATACACGGTATTTCTTGACATAAGAATTATTTGGTTTAATTAACAGATATTTAGATTTCAGGATATTTAAGGAAAGTTTATTGCTGCAAAACCATTCACTCAGATTAGCCAATCCATGGTTAATAGTTCCAGTGAGGTCAGTCAGATCAGCGCTTGAGTAGGTCAAACTGGTGTCATCCGCATATAGAGTGACGTCTTGAAGACTGGTAGCGTTTATGATGTCATTTATGTAAATGAGGAAACATATGGGGCCCAAGATCGAGCCTTGTGGGATGACACATGTTACGCTAATTGGGGTAGAGTATTCATCCCTATATGCAGCTGTTTGTGTCCGGTCTGACAGGTAAATCTTAAACCAATCGTTTGTCAGGTACCTGAGACCGTAATGTTCTAGCATTTTCAGGATGACATTGTGGTCAACTGTGTCAAAAGCCTTTCTCAGATAAAAGAATATATAGTTGTGCTGAATTTTTTTGTTTTCTTTGGCAATGGCTAAGTTTTCGTAGAGAGAGAGTACTGCATGCTGGGTAGAGTGGTACGGGCGAAATCCGACTGGTTTTGATTCATTATATTATGTGTTTCTAAGTAATTTAGCATGCGGTTACCAACAACCTTTTCGAATATTTTACTTAAGCTGGGAAGAACTGATATGGGCCTGTAAATTGATACAGTAATATTTGGATCGCCAGTCTTAAAAATTGGTATGACCTTTGCATGTTTGCAATGCACTTGGGAATGCTCCTGTGCTGAACGATAGGTTCAGTAGAAAGCAAAGTGAAGTTAGAATGTCATTTAATAATAGCTTTATCAGAGATGTGCGGATTCCATCTATGCCAGCAGATGTATTGTTTAGACCATACACTAATGATGACACTTCATCTTGGCTAACAGTGTATAGAGTCAAGTTAGTGTGACATTCATTTCCCATGTAAATGATGAAATCAGTATTTACTGGAGGTATTTTTCTTGCAAAGTTTTGGGCAACAGTAGAAAAGTATGAATTAAAGGAATTAGCTATATCACTGCCTTTAATTAAATCAGCGTCGTGTTCTCTTACAGAGATCGACAAAGTAGTATTTTTCGTTCGACTAATTAGATTGTTTAGGAGTTTCCAGGTCTCTTTGAGATTTCCATCGTGCTTTGTTAATTGCTTGTCAAAGTAATATTTTCTGGCTGCGCTGGATGAATGGTTTAGTTTATTACGATAAGTTTTAAATTTAGAATGGTCTGTAGTGTTTCCCTGATTTAAGCCAAATTCGATATAAGCGGTTTTTCTCATAAACTGACTTAAGTAAGGTATGAGTTGTCCATGGCTTATTAGTTTTCTTTCGATACAGTTTTTCTCGAAGGGGAAAGCATTCATTGTAGACAGTGTTGAAAAAATGGTTGAAATTATCAGTTCCTGAATCTATGTCCGTTTTTAGGTATAGGTCCGTCTAGTCAGATGATTGCAGTTTGGTCTTAAATAATTCCTTAGAGGTTCGATTTATTTGGCGGTACGTTACACAGCGATTTTGAACATGCATACATGTAGTGTCCTTTCCTCTAAGAAAAAAATCGGAAAATGGCCCGAAAGTTCCGTCAGTAGTATACCTGAAATGACGTCATCATAATGGAAATTTGTGAAAATATTGTCAATTAAAATGGCAGAATTTGCACTGACTCTTGTGAGGTTAGAGAGTTTTGGAAAGAAATGTGAAGATGTAAGAATTTCATAAAAAGTTCTATTTTGTGTGTGAGTATTTAGCTTAGGTAAATCAATATTCAGATCTCCAAACAAAATACATTTCTTCTTTTCGGGTTTTATCAGTGTAAGGACATCTTAAGTTGTTAAAATGCTCGACGCTTCCACATGGGGGTCTGTATATTAATCCTACCGTATATGGAACATCGTTTATTTTAACATCTACAAATAGAGCCTCATATTCGCCATTATCATCAATTTGCGTGAGGTCTTGTCTTAGGATACACGTATTAATATGATCCTTCACATAAAGGATTACTCCCCCAACATTTTTTTGTTTTGTTTATGCCAAGTTAGATATGTTTAGACTTATCAATAACAAGTTTGGCTACAATAAAATAGCGGCTTTCAAGTAGATCCACGGAAACTATTCAATTACGGAAGGACGGAAGGAAGGACGGACGGACAGGCTGAATTCAGTATACTCCCAACTTGATACGGGGATATAGTAAAGAGAACAAAGTGTTATGCGTAGTAAACATCGCTTCCACCACCTGAGGCACATCATCCGAACATCTTGGTTTCTCTATATATAGACATATATAGGGGAAAGCCCCAGATGGGACAAGATTATGTGACCTTATTCGACTCAGATAACACAATAGAGGTTTGTAATGTGCCAAGGTTAATACACCCATGTCTTCACCTTGGTTCGCGAAGATCTCTGACGCATAGATAACATAACTTTGATAACACAAACAAGGAAGTGGTCCTACCTGATGGGCTGTCGCTATGTAATGAGTAATGTAATCCAAGCTATCTGTCAACAGTTACAATAGTTCAATTCCATAAATCTCAATTCACACAATATCAGCTGACATGCTTTCCGCATGTAATAAATATAAGCTCAACCGATTGCTAAAATAAATTGTGCTCCATCACAGCTCATGGTCTTTAAACACTTTCAGTTTACAGGTCACTGAGTTATTCAGACAAACATGAACACACTATTGTTAAAGTGGGCAAATTTTCATGACTAACGACACCAAGTCCTCACATTTTACCCCGTGTTCACAAAAACAATATCAGTACCACAGCGGTCCACATGCAAATTAAAGCGTTTATTTTATCACAGAAAATATGGGTTACATAATCTCTCTTAAGAAATAAACGTGGTTGACTGTTTCGTAATTCTACAAATTGTTTCTTTCCTGAAGTTATCTAGAACATAAGATGATTCATCGATTTTAATTAATCTACATCCCTGTGCCAGTGTGATAGCTTTTAGAAATATATTTAATCACACTGATATTGTCTCAATTCATGGACAGACCTATGCCTAACGGAAGTTTGTTTGAAGAGTGGCAATGCTGTTTTTCCTTAGCACTGGAGGAAAATTAACTTTCCAACATTATGGAAATGCTTCACATCTTAATTGTGCTAGTGTCAACTATTGTTCGAATACACCGCCGTCATATAAGTGAAATACCCTTAAGCACGGCGTAAAACACCAATTAATGGTCGTCTAGCCTCTTCACTTTGGTTGAAAATCAATACATCGTGTTGTTTGAGGCGGGAAGAAAGGGACACACGGACAACCAAAATTGTTTCATCAGTTGATTGTCGCTAAGGATTTTAGTTTATCAATCAATTCATAGACAAACTAAAATCCTTAGCGACAATCAACTGATGAAACAATTTTGGTTGTCCGGTTATCCACAGACAACAAACTTGATTGTTGGTACAAAGTTTGAAACAAGCTCTTCACAGAAAATACAGACTGTTGGGGATAGCTTTTGAAAACTCAATATGAACCACAATACATTAAGAGACCAGACTAGTTGTGCATACAGGATTCTGTGAAGAGGGTGGTGGTGACAGTGAGGACGCTCAATTTTGGTCAGTGCTGTGAAAGGTTTACATCTTTATTTATGCAGGAGTATACAAAGTCAAAACAAACTATAGTCTAAATGTTATCGTCACATCAAAGTCACTGAAAGAACAAGTGTTTCATCTGCCACTGTGAGCATTACTGGCATAGAACAGAGACAAGACAATCACAAGATATGGTTTACCATACAAAACCCTAAAGTCAGACTGGCTGCATCTTACCACCGAGAGCACTAGGACAACAGGAAGCTCCCAATCGTCCACCAAATAGTATATACCGAAATCTTGATAATGTATCCTTGTGTAAAGCTTATAGCAATAGCTCTATGACTCCAACTGCCGAGTGCAGGAACTCATGCATTTTAAAGTTATTTCATATATAAACCATCAGCTCTTAACATTGAATGAAAGTCAATAGACACGTCTATCCTACTAGAGAAACAAATAATAAGAACAGCTCAATCCGACCACGTGGAATTGAATTTGAAAACAAACTTACTTTTTGAATATTTGTTCAAAACATTTTAACTTCTTTCCTTACCGGATTAAGAAACATGTAGTTCCAGTAAAAAACACACCTTTCACGCCTATTTCCATAAGCAAAAGACAAAAAAGTTACACATACCGGTACACGTAGTTAAAGAGATTGATTTGGTTTGTTTGTTTGTTTGATTGGGGTTTAACGTCGTACTCAAGGGTATTTCACTTATATGACGACGGATTGTCCACTTCACACTGCTCCTTGTCTGATAACGGTGGAAAACCGGGAGGAAACCTTGTAAAAAAACACCCCCGCGATTGCTGGAGCCACATCTTGTGACTCACTCATATACCGGAGGGTGAGATTGATTTGGATTACACTTTAATACTGTACATATATATAGAGGATATTAAACATGGTTTAAATACCATAAAATTTAAATACCATAAAATTTAAATACCATAAATAAGATGACATAGTAGGAACTAGAAGGCAAGTCAAATAATTATTTAGCAGAAAACATAATCATGATTTCGAAAGAACCATGTCAAACGTAAAAAAAAAGTAACAGTAAATGTCTAAGCGAATTCGGAAGACGTAGAATATAAATAAAGGAATTATTTATCATTGATGCAGTAGATGTGGTTTGACTTACCGTCAAACCAAAAGTGAAAATAAATATTTAGCAATTATACTGTACTAAATAAATTAAAACAGGTCATCAGTAAACGCCTGATTGTCATGGACACTGTAAATATGCTAATGATCAAGTGAAAACCAGGCTCAAACTAAAATACAAGGTTTATTAACCATTTATACCGTAGAACGTCGTCGCGACGGCGTTATGACGCCGCAGTACGGCGTTGTAGCACATGCGGTCGGACGGGCAGGCGGGTGTGCTTGTTGAAAGACCACCCCGCCGTCAAAAACCATCCCGTGCAGATTCCGTGCATACCGCCGCAACCGCCGCTGCTTAGTACGGCTCTGGTTGGTCATAATCCCCGCATTTCCATTGGTCAACAGTGCCATTTCAGTTCAGACATGCTACGACGGTGTGTCAGCCATGCTGGTTATATGTAGCTGAGGGAGATAACTCCCCATGTCATTGTTTTGACCCCATGTCAAATCTTGCCACATCTCTCGCGAGATTCCGCCGCGTGCAAAGCATCACGGGAAGACACCCACACCACTCCATGAAAGCACTAGGGCCAACCCTTCCTTATTCAAGAGTGTGGTGTTACCCATCCGCTTTGCACTATATGGTAAGTAACAACCCTTCCTCATTATGTAATAGCAAATGCTAGCCCAAATGCCCCACATCCCAGCGCATCCTCATGTCGTTGTCGTGACGTTACCTTTATGACGCCAGGATACATATTTGCACAAAATATTGCCGTAGTGGCGCATTTTTTCAACATCACAGTTATTGCATAACACGACTTGATATCCGGCTTGGTCATTTACATTGTCCATAGCCCGCCACCGTCAGACATGGAATAATTCAACACATCAACACTTGTTTTAACCGCTGACTCAAGACACCTATTCTCCGTACTAGTATAAAAGACTTGTGTCCTCTTTCTCTAGGTAATCGGGCCGTGAAATCCATCACTGGAAACCCCTAAAAGCACAATTTCAACAACAGCTCTAGGCAGCGGAGTAAAACGCCCAGAACCACTATCCTGACACCAACCTGTGACGTCACGTGACTTAATGATGTCACAAGCGATGCTATCCACTTCTCGCGAGATCACCACGCTCTCTCCACACTTTAGTACATAATAAAGAACAACCCTTACTTATTATGTGCTAAGGTGCTAACCACCGCACCTTAATAGTACTCCATAACGCACAACTCTTACTTATCATGTACCATGGTGCTACACCCCGCACCTTAGCACCTAATAACGTACAACCCTTCCTTACCATGTACTAACGTGCAGTGGTTAGCACCTTATTACCTAATAACGCACAGATCCTTCTTTATATATAGTCGGCAGCCAAAATGCTGTTTACTACATAAAACGTACAAAATAATTAGTATTTGGTAACGCACAACCCTTCCTTATAATGTAATAGCAAACACTAACCCAACTACTCACTCTATACTACTATCCTGGTCATAATTCAATACACTGGACAAATGTCGATACATTTTCCAACAACATTAAGAGTTTTATAGTTTTATTTATTTAGCATTTTGCTGTGGATATTGTTTTTCTGTAAATCGGGATTCCTAAATCCTCATTGTATTTGATCTCCACTTCACTCGATCGATCATTAGTAATGGTATTTTCAGCCATTGGTTAACAGCTCTGGCCAATCAAAACCGTATCTGATTGCCTTGGAAATCAAATTTACATTTCGCTATTCATATATTTTTAGCTTCTTGCGTGGGTCACCCTGTCTGATTGCTAGAGATTTGATGTACGGTATCCGAGGCAATCTAGCTGCCTCGCTCGTTGAAATTGAGGGAGAAACAGCAAGGGAGAGAGAAACAGAGGAACAGTAAACTTTTCATCGCTTTCTCGTATTCCTAATGTACTATTTGATTGCCATATCATATATATATATCTCAACTTTGCGGCGTCCGCGCAATAAATAGACCTCGCTTTCGCGTGTCTGAAGTGTAGCAATGCTGTCGTATTTATAGCATTGGGGGGAAATTACCATTCCAACATCATGGAAACGCTTTACATCTAGGTTGTGCTCGTGTCAATTGTTGTTGGAATACACCGCCGTCATATAAGTGAAATACCCATAAATCAATCCATCGATCATTTTCTCGTATAATGTTTGCATTGTTCTTTTGATATCATTTAATCCATTAAGCTACTGCCCATATATGAAGAATGTGAATCTTTGCCAAGGGGATAAGCTGGTTTGTTTATCGATATACTGTTAGATCAAGATAGTGAACGTAACCAAATACAACCCCTACTTACGACCCAGGTTATAAAGGACATGTTTGCGGGTGGCTGCCATTATCGTGCGTTGTTTTTTAAGAGAAGAAATCTCCGCTTTCCACTACAATGGCAAACAAATTTGTCCTGCTACTGAAATACTGACACAAACAAATCAAGTAAACACGTAACGTTTTAGTGCATGTGTGTTTAATTGCGAATCGTTAATTGTGTACTTGGCACTATGTAGTCAGCTATTCTACAATAATATAATCTCCACCCCATGTTAGTAGTATAGTCAGAGCAACTCAGTTATCATTTATTAGTACATAATAAGGAAGGATTCAACGTTATCATGTAATAAGGCGATCCCCTCGTTATTATGTACAGAGCACGGATTTTGCTTGCTCTGTACATAATAACGAGGGGATCAACGTTATCATGTAATAAGGCGATCCCCTCGTTATTATGTACAGAGCACGGATTTTCGTGCTCTTTACATAATAACGTGGGGATGGCGATCCCCTCGTTATTATGTACAGAGCACGGATTTTGCTTGCTCTGTACATAATAACGTGGGTATGGCGATCCCCTCGTTATTATGTACAGAGCCAGCGAACGCTGGGGTTTGTACACGTGGGAGTGGGTTATTACATGATACCGTTGAGTCCTTCCTTATGCTGTATTAAAGTTCATAGAGGGTAGGGTGTT
>JAQQZZ010148074.1:0-12740 GCA_030265115.1 Mopalia vespertina | reverse complement strand
GCAGTTTGTTTGAAGAGTAGAACTACTGTCTTTACTTAGTACTGGAGGAAAATTAGCTTTCCAACATTATAGAAACGCTTCACATCCTGGTTGTGCTAGTATCAATTATTGTTGGAATACACCGCCGTCATATAAGTGAAATACCCTTAAGCATGGTGTACAACACCAATCAATCAATCCTCCGGGTTTTCTATCGTATTTAAGCAAGGTGAAGTGGACAATCTAATTTCTTGTGACTTTTGGTAATTTTCTAGACAAAGATTTTCCCATATTCTCTACTTTTTTCTGTCATCACCCTGATAAGACAGACTGTCGTCTGGCTTTGAGATTTGTCAGACTGTGGGAAGGCAAAATATGCTCTAGTGAAGCCATGGTCTAATAAAATGATATTGCCTATATGTAATTGGCGATGTTACAGCTGAGCATTGTTCTAGTTATGTCTTTTTTTGGCTTTGTTGAATTGATCCCCAACACAAAAAGTGATCGGAATGTATTCCATAGTTCCACACTTTATCAAGCCCTGTGCACAGCTTACAATGTATTCAATTTAAGAACTGGTCCAGAACTTTCAAGTTCCAAACCAAAGGAAAATCAAAAAACCAATTATTAACAATGGCACTTGTATGACTAGCGGCGAACACAACTAGACAAGCAACATGCATTCAAAAACAGTTGAAGACGTTATTTAAATGTACAAATAGTGCTTTAATAATCGTTGGTATTTCATTGGTACTTTAGGGAATCTCTTTAACAAGTCTGAATAAAACACATGATGGTTGCGTTTGGTTTTAATTTTTTTTTTGTTTCTTTGAGCTCTCTGCCATAGTGCAGTTTGTTTCAACAATAGCAATTTTGTCTTTACTCAGCTCTGGAGGAAGAATAACTTTCCAAGTAACATATATTATATGGTTGTGCTAGTGTCAATTATTGTTGGAACACAACACTTACATATAAGTGAAATACCCTTAAGTGGGGCGTAAAACACTGATCAATCTATGTAAAAATCTTGAAAAAGCACTCACTTTCTGTGGTGAAATGGTTGTATAGGTATATACTTCTTTGTTGGTTTGTTTTTTGCTTTTTTTTTGGTATTTATTTGTCTGCTTCCTGTGCCCCTGTTTTCCTCTAGGCAAAACATATAGAAGATGTGTGCAAAGCCAGCGAACATGTCAATAAAGTCGATGAGGAAAAAATATTTCAGAGAATGACAAATGCTTTGAAAAATCGTGAAGAGTTTTTGACTGGTATACAGACACGGCTGCAGGAACATGTAAGCATTTCTGATGGGTGATACCATCACATACAACTCACCCTGATCACAAACACTTTCACATCTTTATATTTGTGGCTTACTTGGTGAGAAACCAAGAAACATCATAGCCTAGAGAGAACATGTAACTATTGTTAAACTTACTAATGTATCATTTAGAGCCCAAGTGGTGTAAGATAAAATGTTATTTCTGGATAACCTCTTATTTTGTGATAGAACACAAAATATATCCATACAAATATGTGTGTCATCAGGTAGTTATTGTTATTAAAATGAACATGGCTAATCTTGCAATGATATTTGTCCTTTATTTAACTCTTTTAATACTTGTTCAAGCATTTTAAGCTCTCCTGTCCAATCAATTTACACCTGATGACAGAAAGCATATGTATGAAAGTGTGTTAGGTCATAAAATCACAAGTGGTTATTCAGAAATTACCAGTAAATGTATGTAAATCTGCTATGGTTGAAGCTGTAAGATATGCAAAATAAAATTTGAATGGTAGTTTAATAATGAGTCTTTTGGCAGGTCAATGAAGTATTTGGCTGGCATTAATGTTAGAAATTAAAACCTAAGTCTAGACAGTGTGTGATGTTTGAATCATGGGATTTCCTCCACCTGATGAGCTGGCATGTTCTGTGGGTGAAATAACCTTAAGAATGACGTTAAACACTCTGACGAGCAGTTGGGAAGAACGGACCGAACAGGGTTTTCCCATAGTTAACCAAACTCATTTTAGGAGGACTGATTTATAGATTTCCCAAATAATTCAAGAAGGTTGTCTAAAATAGCTTTTTATAGCTGATTTTTAAATTGACCTTTATCCCAGATAGGGATGGTACTATCAAGTAATTTTACATACATGTAGTTCTTCATTACTGTAAATTTTTAGAGCAAATTAACATTGTGACCAATGTTTAAGTATTGCCAGTAAACGTTACAGCACAGGTCTGAGCACCAATCAAACATGCACATTGTTCCCTTTGTGCTTGTATGCAATACCTCCTATCTTTCATGAAATACTGCATATTTCCAAAAAGGGGTTAAAAAAATGTCTTTACCAACTTTTGTACAATTTTTTGTTAGATGGCCCTCATATAAGTGAAATATCCTTAAGCACAGTGTAAAACACCAATCAATCAATCAACCAACCTAAACCTTGCAATAATTTTGAATAAGAGAAAACAAATAAGAACAAAGAATTTCTTTTTATACAGAAGCTCATCTATACAACCCTTTGGTTACATCCTAAATTATAATCAATATGGTAAAACAAATAAGTTACACTAATAAGTCTTGCTAAGAATTTGATGAAAATTACTGTTTCATTTCTAACAACTGCACATATAGTCTTACCTAAACAAGGAAAGAACCGTATTGAGCTCGTTTATACCAAATTTCTTGGTTTAATTAATATAATTTGATCAAAACAGAAAAAGAAACTATTTTCAATGCAAACAGAAGCTAAACTAGTTTGATCAATTATGTAACTGTAAATTTTGTTTATAAAATGTAAATAACTTCCTATTTTTGCCGTAATGAATGAATTTTTATTAATATATGTTATTAAAAAAAGGGGTTTTATTTTATATTTAGGATCAGAAAAAAAATGAATTTCATAAACTGTTTAATTATTGTTATATTTATTCCACACACTAATTACCAATATGCCGTGCCTAGTCTTTCAGGCAATCTGATAACTTGTATGTATTTAATGGAGTTAATTGTGAAAGATATTCTTCAATTATGCTCATATCTGATCATTTTATAGGTTGGCAGGAATGTGGTTTAGTTGGTCTTATTTTGAAGCTTCAGGGAACACTAAGTCAATAACAGTTAGATTACACAACCATTTAAAAAGTGAAATAGCCTTAAACATGGCGTTAATCCCCAATTAATCAATGTTGCTGATGTACATTACATATCATGTGAGTGTGGAATATCTTTTGTTGATGGTTAACTTCAGATTGGGTTGGCATGCTGCCCTACCATTGAAAATGTCCTATGAAATAAAAAAAAGGTTTAAGACACATACCTGTGATGTCCATTTAAGTATATTGAACTGTCATTATATATTTATTTATTTTGTTTAAAGGAGAAGCGTATTCAGGAGGTTCGTCAGAATAAGGACAAGCTTCAGAGTGGTGAAGGAGAAGAGACTGTTGCTACCAGTTGAAAAGTGTTCTGTCCAGACTGTCTTTGGGACCAGGTGTCTGTTTAAGCATCCAGTTGATATTTGATATGCATTACAGGCTTTGAATATTTTGCAGGCCATGTCTGAATGTTTTACTGTGAGGTGCACTTGTTTATGCCAGTTAATCTACTTTTATACAGCACAGCAATGCCACAAACTAGTCCGCTCCAAATTTTACATTGAAAAAACAAAACAAAAACAATTTGCATTGGAAATAAGAAGAAAAAAACACCTTAGAATATATCCTACATGTATGATAATCCTACAACTAAAGGTATTTACTTATCATGATATATCCCCACTTAGAGCTCATTAATCCGACTACTACTTATATCAGCTTCTAATGAATAGCTGTTTTCTGACGAACTGTCATTTAAAATAACCAATCCATAGTAAAGTTTATGGCTCTTATTTAAAAAAGTCCTAAACTGCTACATGTATATATAATAATATTCCTCGTCATATCACAGTCCTTCAAATAACAGGGGATTCTCTTGCACACCTAGAATAGCCTAATAGTTTAGATAGTGAAATTTAAGGCGACTTTAATGTCAACCATTCTTAGGTCATGTGTCAAATAATGTTAGCTATATCATGTTTTGTATTTTCATATCATTTCATAGTCAGCAAATTCAACACCTGTTTATAGTATAAACTGGCTGGTAGAATGCCAAAACAACAGAAAAGCAGGCTTGAAGAATAATTGCTATTTAAGCCCGACTTTACTTTCATTGTCTGAATACACTATAATAAAACCACTTGCTAGTGGAGTCCTAAATCTGTTGTGGCTAGCTCTCAGCCGTTAGTGAAATAACTTGAACACCACCATCAAACAAGTTATTGTGCAATCAGTCTGGAAAAGCCTGCAGTAATTGTTTATTGAAGAAGATCCCTGCCAAAAGTCTGTGTGAGTGTTTTTCTATGTGTCTTAAAGATATTCTGTGTATTTTATAATGCCATGTCCTTCGTGCTTTATTACTCTGTACGCCGAGGTGATTAAATCAGCCTGCACGGGTGGAAATGTTTCAAATATTTTGTCCAACATTTTTCCGATTTTGTCCTGCAGGCCATGTTACACAATGTTAAATTCTGGGGACCTTTACAGGACAATCTCAATTTTTACTGGAAATGTCCTACAAATGTATAGTTATATCCGCCGTGGCCAGGATGAATTCAATTCTCCCTAAACTACAAGCATATTATCATAGAACATGTGTGACTTAGTTGAACACTTGTAGATGTTGTACCTCAAGTGACCTAGCAGAACATTCTTACACACAGACTGTTAGCCAGGATCCCCTTCCATAATTGAACTACTTGTGTTGAATATAGGACTGCAAGAATACTTCTAAAGGCAGTAATTCACTTAAATCCTACAACTTTTACAATCGAGGATTTGCTCTTGAGCTACAATGCATAACAACCCTTTGGGTCAAATAAGGCATCTCGTGCCATGTAATGCAGCTACATGTATTTCCTATATCCATCTTGGCTACCAGTCGATGACCAAGTTTGGAAGCCAAAGCTGCACCATTTCAAGATTTTAATTTCCCAGGTGTTAGAAACAGATGGAAAGTTGCTCTGAATAAAGTGCTTGACTTGCAAAGATTATCCTAGTATGACAGGTCACAGTTTATGTTTTTATAGTGTGTCACTAAGGTGTATTACACAAAGCAATCTTTACTTCCCAGAACTATGTAAACCTTGCCTTATGTTGATCAATCAATTTAGTCCTGATTCTTGTCAACAGACCTGTTCATTGATTGAATCTTTGATTTTTATTCAACCATATCATTCACTTCAGCATTGTTTGTGATGTTATAGCTACCTGCTCCTCCATCATTGTAGAACATGCCTACATTTTTAACTTGAAAGTGTGTCTGGAAAATTTATATCTTATCAAACATTGTGCCAATATATTAACACTTGTCATCTTGTGTAAAGGGGATGTCCACTTTGTGCCATTTTTTGTTGAAAAAGCTAGGTAATAATGTTCCATTTTGTGAAGTTGGACCAATTTTGTGCCATTTTTGTTGAAAAAAGCTATGTGAATATTGTACCAACTTTGTGCACTTTTGTCCAAATTTTTGACAAATGCCACATTTATATACATTTTTGCCATTTTTGTTTGAAAAAGCTTTAACTTTGTACCATTTTGGTCAGTTTGGTGCCATATTGTCAGAATTTGTGACAGGTTATGTCAACTTTGTGCTATTTGTATATTGATTACATGTTTTCTTTGAACTTAACAACTTTCTTCCAGGTTATGAGAATGGTCTATTGAAGCAAGGGTGGTTTCCTTTGATGATTGGAATGGCATGGAGTCATGAGGGAAATGAATTTAAGTACAACATTTAGCCCCAATCAAACAAATTTGGTTAAATAAGCCTTAACCATCTTGTGTTGAAAACCTTGTAAGAGAGAAAAATAAGTTAAATAGGAAAAAAAATGGTTCTGTTTTCTTATTCCATTTCTGTGGTTCGGACAATTGAAAAAGCAGTTAAACTGGCTGTTTACAGTAATGTGGTGTTGGTATAGCCTTAGACATTGTATTTTGGGTGTTTTCTTAAGCAGAGGAAGCTTGACGTGTTTCAGTCTTTATTGGTGTAATTGTCCTTGGAACTAAATCTACTGTTAATCTCTCTTGTTCCATGTAACTCTCTATTTGCCTCATATTAAAACTTTCATTATTTTGCTGAAAAATGTTTGTTACTTATTTTTGTTTCTTGAAGTTGATTAACCTAATCTATAGTACTATAGTAAGGGGGGGACTTAGAAATGCTACTTGCTTCCATCCATCACAAATGTTTGTTACCACGCTAGCTTGAAATTAAATTCCATGATTAACTTCAAACTTGGTATCTTGCGTCCTACTGTTAAGAGGACAGATGGGATTACATTTCACCAAATTCTATAAAACAAAACTCTGAATCTTGTAAAATAGCCCCTATTAAGACAATGGAGGGGATAGGATTGCACCGAATTACTCCACAGTAGGACCACAATTGCATACTTTTGCAATATTGACACCTATGTGTTGTAAACCTCATCAGTGGAGAACAAATTCACAGATAAACTTGTATTGTGCCTTCCTCTACTAAAGATGAGGAATTGGTATGGATATCCTCAAATTCTATGAAACCAACTATCCACCATTACCAAATTTGGCAACCTTTGTATGTGTTGTGGACACTGGTCATACTTGAGAACGAATTCATTGACTTATTGCAAACCTAGAAAATAGTTTCCTCTGGTTAGGATACAGATGGGATTTCATTTCATCTAGATCCACAAACCAGTCTGTCCATCACTCAAATTCAGATATGAATTTCAAATTTTGCTTTTTGTTTCTTAATTCCTTAAATTTCACAGAAAAATATGGCTGACATGGTGATATACACCATAACTCAAAAATATGCTCATAATCCCAGTCAAATCACCTTTTCCTACTTTGATTTAAGAACTTTTTTTTTTCATTCAAAGAGTAAAGTAGGAAAAGGTGATTTGACTGGCATTATGAGCATATTTTTTCAGAATAAACCTTTAGTGGTGGACCTGCTTGCTACTCAGCTTGTATTATTTATATACTTGACATAAACGTGACATTATACTGCAGTGTAAGGACACTTTTTATTTTATTTTTTTTTGACTGATCTTTGACCTTGTCCGGACTACAGCACTTTTTAAGTGACGTCTGCTCTCTTCAGTTTGACTGATTAAATGGAGGACTCTAGTGTATATTAATAACACTGTAGCAAACACGGATATAGTGAAACGGACATGGTGAATTGATTTCAAGAAGTCGAGAAAATTGGGTGATACTAGAACCTCTGATACAACAAGTCACACGTTTTCATTTCCTTCCAATAACCATTCTCCAAGCTGGTGATCGTCAACGCGTTGCTCTTGCAAAAATACGAATCCCGCATCTTAATGTCATGGCGACCAGTACCAAGAGGTATCTGGTCGTCCTGGTAATTAATATCAACATGGTCTAAGATTGCTTTCTGGAACAATGCCATGGTATTCAAACTTCACTGTAATGTTCTCTGTAATACACTAGAAGTGATGTCAACCAGTTGTATAGCTGATTGGTTAACACAATTGTTAAACCATGGAGAAAAAGCTTTACCTCCATGGTTATAAACGGACTACGGGACACAATTTATTTTTATTCGCCAGCAGAGCCGAATTACGTTGGGGAAATGTGAGACCGACCAGCTGGAGTTTTCCGCCAAATTGACACGTTTTTACCCCTTAGCCGATTTTGGCCTAGGGATATTGTCATCATCAGGTTTACGTCCGTCCGTCCGTCCATTACTGTGATCTCCGAAACGAAATCAAGTAGGGCCAACAAATTTGGATGTGTTTTGTATCTAGTGAAGTGTGGAAAGCCTATCGAAATTGAGCATGCTCGTCAAAGAATTTATAGAGTTATGACCCTTTTTCAACTTCTTTTTATACCATGATATCTCTGAAACAAAATCACGTTTGGCCATTACCGCGATATCGTCGAAACGAAATCACTTAGGCCCACCAAATTTGGATATGTTATGTATCTAGTAAATTGTGGGAATCTTGTTGAAATTGGGCATGCTCGTCAAAGAATTATGCATGGTCACATCAAACTTCATTTAGAAATACTCTATATGAGTGCATAGGGAGACCATATGCTGATACGTAACTGCGATTGACAAAATATGACCCTATGAAGACAAAGCCCCTCCTTTTTACACAGTAACACTAGTAAAAATTGTTATCAATCTTGTGTCAAATATTATGGTGATAAAAGGAGCACGCTCTTGGACGAGCCGAAAGGTTTTGGACACCGGAGCTTCATGTTTAAGTAGCTTATCAATTTGTTTTCTTCTAAGATTGCATGATACAGTCAAATTTTGGTTCAAACGACATTCGAAGCCAAGACGGTTGTTCTTCTAGGATTCCAACTTCCCCGAGAGTGACCTCCCTTACCTAGCACATCTCGATCTTTATGTTGTAATCAACGGCTGGCTGGGAAAACACTCACAAATCATCGGCTATATACAAAACCCTTCTTTTTTTATAGCCTCTGAAAAAAGAATAACCGTTTCTCGAGGATTGTCAGAACAAGGTTTACTTTTAAACATCCAATCAAAATCCGCTATTGGCCGCTTTTAGTCTAAACATTTGATTGGTGGCTGACAAAGTTGTTTTTCAGAGTGAGCAGCCTGTTATAAATACGGCCGCAATGTAACATGTTTAACATTTAACAACTGCAGTGTGTAACGCCCCTGATTACATCACCTAAATTACCCTATTCCAGCCATCGTCGAAGGAAAAGATTTTTGTTCTCTGATAAAAACAAGGATTTGTTTATGTAAATAAAGAGAGCGTATTGGCAGGCAATACAGTCGTTTGAACGATAATTGTATCGAGCCAAAATTGTGGCTTTCATCATGAATGGAAGTTCGATACTAAGTTTTACGTTTTATGCCACTCCCGCTTTTCATTTCGAGTAGGTTAAGCTCATTGTCTGAGAGGTAGCTACGCTCTAGGACTCTTCCTAACCTTTTGGTTTAAGCGAACCCTACACATTTCTCAATGCGATTAATCTTTAAACCATCTCATTTTCTTCAAGGAGTACTTTTGGGTTGGATTGATTCACAAAACGACCATTCGGCGTCAATATTCACGTTAATGGTCTAACTGCGGTTAGCCCAAGACTTGGGGGAACATGTCGGCCCTCACTATCGTATGCATTAGATTCGAACGATAACGAGGTAAATTCTCACGGCCTCGACATTCCGTCCAAATTGAAGCTAGTTGTCACGTAAGACGTATTTTGACTGCCGTTTTTACATATTTTTGTAAATAGATATTTGTATCTAGCTAGTAAACATCCGTTTAAAGGAGCCTACCCGTGGCCGGCTTCGTCATTGATTACTTTGTATAATAACAAAGATAGGAAAGGGGCTTTCGCAGTAATTCACACAATCGAAATATAACAACAAATCAACCAAAATAAAACTCACCTGGAATCTTCAACATATCCGCCAGCTTACTTGGAGGTGTCATTTTGTAAAACTAAACCTAGATGACCTTGCTGCCGTCAGAAGTTTGTAATAGGTACATTTAGACGTTTCTGCGCCACTGGCCAATTTTTAAACTTAAAATTAACCAGCGCGCTTGCGCAGTTGTCGAGACTTCCGTTATATAAGACACGCCTTGACAGCACTGGACTCTCCTTATTTGGAAGACGCCAACTTTAACCCAAGGCAATCCTATACATTCTATAATTCTATAAATACTGCCTTGAGTCAAAGTTTACTAGCTAGAAGTGTCGGTGGTTGAAACGCAAGTTTTGCAATTATTTACAGCTCTGAAGACAAAGGTAAACTTTCCCTACACACACAAATAACAAACAAATGCTGTCGTTGTCGTTGTCAAACGTTGTTGCATCCACTGGCTTTGGAAAACATTATAGATTCGCGCTTTTTCCACTTGTATTTCATTTACATCGATCTAGCTACTGCGTGAAAATGCCCAAAATTTGAATTAAGTCAACATACCGGCTTAATACACGTTTAATAGTCCCATCCATTACATCCTATATCATTTTATTATAGGAGAAGACACGCAATTTTACTGTAGCTTTGGATCGGTTTTTTTTATACTATTTTAACCGTATTAAATAGGTTAAAATATTATTCAAAAACGACCAAAGCCCACTTAACTGTAAAACCGCGTGTCTTCTCCTTTAAGTGAACATGCCTTTTTGTGGAGTACGAAATGGAAGTATATCAAACGTTGCAGGTAAGTGCTAAAACTTGAAATTACCCCACAGTACTTACTCCAACTCTGTAGATCTAAATAAGTCTACAATGTATGAAATACATACCGTATGATTTAATTTGAACGGGAGTGCATGTTTTATGTATTGGACACGCCGGTGAATATTCAGAACTCAGAGTGTTTTAAAGAGAGGTAAGAGGTCATACGGATTCAATACTATTTGTGATTCAGAGGTGGACCGTATTCCAAACATTTTCGTACGACACCACGTCATATCTCTGGTGAACGAGATACGTATTCGCTCCCAGTAGGGAGGGAGCTTGCTGGGGCAAATCTAAGTCGATCTATCTTGTGATGTATTTGTATTGCATCTTGTGGTTGTTCTGGCCTGTATTTATAGCCAATAGAGTCTAGGGTCATTCCCTATATAATTAAAATCAGATCTCAAAAACGCTCCCCGTGTTTTGTTTGTCGCTATATTGAGATCTAAGGCAATCACTCTACTAATACTGTTCAATTAGTTCAAGCTTACTGGGGTTCACGAAAGGTCACAGTTTCAGTTGTCCAATAAAAACAATGGAGAGCGATGATTAAGTCAATGTCATTTCAATGCGCATTAATCTTATCGTAATGATCAATAATGGAAAACAGAATTACAAGTATAGCGTAGTAAGAGTGTAGGGATGAGGGACGAGTTTAACAATAAACATTTTAATAGAGATAATTAGTTCGATATAGCATTTCTATTACTACGATATAGAGTAGTAATAGAAGGATAAAGTTTAAACTAGGGAGGACCTGTATAATAGGGAGGTGCAAAGCTATGAATGAACAGAAGAAAGGAGAACCTATCATCATCTAACAAGTATAGAGAAGATATAGTGGCTTTAAAAACCAGTGTCCAAGCTATATATGCTCTGGGTATAGGATGTGTAAGAAATTAATCGGTTATACATGTAGGTTAGGCTGCGCGTGCAGGAAATGTTTAGGCGGAATTAAGTCCTTTCAATAGACTTCTGGAGAGGTGATCTGCTAAAAGGGCATTATCCTCTGCATTGTAAATGTTTGGGGGTGATGGAATGAGTGAAGTACCCCGAGTCTATAGGGGTATTATAAAAGCTGTATAGTTAATCGATCCTTCCAACGATCGAACTCAAGGGAGATAATTCTCTAGAAAGGGATAATCCTACGAGTGGACCGTGTTTTCTGCCGAGCTGTAATCTTTTTCGTTATAACGTACAATATTATTTTATATAGAATAAAAACCGACTAGATAGATACGGAAAAAGATGCTCGATACGTATTTAATTAAAACTAATTTAAAAAGACTAAATAAAGCCTTGTTCGGTTAACATACGACCGAGTTGTGTTAATATATTAAGAAAAAAATATTAAAAATCGGAAGATATTATTTCGAGGGATTTGCTTTGCCCTGAGGAAGGCATTTGGCAGGCGAACCGAGGTTTCAGTTCTTTTATGGATTGTTTTGTTGATGTAGTATCGCTTATCTGGCAGCATTCGTCGTCTGGCTCATCGAGGAATTCTTCTATCTCCGAGAAATATTCTTCGTCGAACATTAACGGTGAAGAGTAGTCTTCTCGGGAATAAATTTAGTATTCGCATGTAACAAATTTATATTTGGAGAATAAAATATTCATATTCAATTACAAGATATTAAATAGAGACTATAGGACACGATACAAAATCTGTGTGTGTGTATATAGGAGAGGTAATGCGTAAAGGGGTTGTATAAAATAAGGCAGATAGTTATACGTGTAGCCCGAATCGATTGAGTCCTTTCAATAGACTTTTCAAGAGGGGATAATCCGCTCAAGTGGGGATCACCTTAACAAGAAGTCATGCACCTCCCAAGACGAGGGATAATCTCCTTCGTTGTAAAAACGAACCTTCGATGAGTGATATTTGCCGAGGTAAAAGCGAACATAACGAATTTAAAAAATGTACATCACAAATTCTGGCAGAAAAAAACGGTTGACCAACAATAGTCATCCTTCTCCATGTCACTAAATACCCAACGAGATCGATTAATCAATTAAAGAATGCGAAATAAGGTAAGTACTGCAGACTTTTATGAAGCAGATATCGATACTTTATCAAAGTATTAATTTATATTCATCGAGCGACGAAGAATGAATAATATATAGGTAAAATAGGACTGTATTTATATAGTTAAAATACGAACGGGTTAGTTCAATAAAAATAAGAAACAATAAAAAGCACTTACCGCGGCATTGGACATGGATATTAACTTCTACGGGGAAATACAACTGTCGGTGTAAATTACTGCGCAGCAACGCCTTTTCACCGAATCACGTGATTTGAAACTCAAATCGCATTGGTCATTTGTATACTCGAAACCTTTGCAGAGAATTGTTATCGTATCATGCGTAGCCTTTCCGTATATGTCGTAAGACCACCATTATTGACTTGCGTTTTGTCACCCTCGAATATAGGTCTTAATAAATATGGTGTGTT
Source organism: Mopalia vespertina (assembly GCA_030265115.1). Lineage (NCBI taxonomy): Eukaryota > Metazoa > Mollusca > Polyplacophora > Chitonida > Mopaliidae > Mopalia > Mopalia vespertina. Next base: position 8 of record JAQQZZ010148074.1, on the reverse strand, counting down.
GTCTTGTT
>JAQQZZ010148063.1:0-12740 GCA_030265115.1 Mopalia vespertina | reverse complement strand
GGGAACTAGTCCCATTAACTGGCTCCATTCATATGAAATACACTATTTACACAATGTGATATAAATACATACAAGTGGATACAAATCAAAATCAAATGAAAGGCATGCACTCATATGAGTGAAATATCCTGAAGTATGCCGATTAAATCCTAATAAAAAAAAAACAAATTAAGGGTTTTCTTGAACTTATTTCAGAATTATTTTATAATTTTGGTGAATTATAAATGTATGTTCTACATTATAATGTGATGTTGCAGATACGCATACCTGGCGATCACTTTGACAAGATTCCTGTGTATGCTCTGAGTCCCACACCTATCTCACCTGAGCAGCATGACCTAATTACCAAGTTAGCAGGGTAAGTTGGAGGCTGCCATAAATAGTGAATAGCAGTTAAACAAACCTTACTCATACATTAGTATGTCTAAAAAATATGGCTAAAAAAACTACAAGGTCAAGGAGCCCGCAGCTGTGGCTAAGTGGTAGCGTGTGCGATTCCTAATCCTACTCCAATTTACCGTTCACGGATCGAGTCCATCCGTCGACCATCAGGTATATGAGTGAGTCACACGATATGGCTTCGGCACTCGCAGGGGTGGTTTTTAAGAGGTTTTCTCTCGGTTTTCCACTGTTAGAAGGCAAGGAACTGTGTGAAGTGGACAATCCGTCGTCATATAAGTGAAATACCATTGAGTAGGACGTTAAACCCCAATCAAACAAACAAACAAGGTCAAGACTTAATAAAAAAATCATTAAATTTCTGTATTTATACATTATAGCAAATCTTTTTGTTTATAGGAGAAAATCTGCATCAACTGAAGGATATTCCAATAAAATAACTATTACCTATATAAGATTCAAAACAAAATCAATGTGAAATTTCTCTGAAACAACCCTGCGCACAAGAGGCTCGCGACCTTGAGCATTTCATACCAATGAATCGTACAAAGGGTGAATTAGACAGCCATTTTGATGAATGTAATCAGCTGTATTGTTTATTTGTTTGTTGTTACCAGGACTGGATCTACTCCTCCATCACCTGTCTCCAACACACCCGTAATCAGACCACTAGCTGTGTCGTCTGGAAAGAGGCGGCCTCTATCGCGAGCTCATACGATCACAACACGACCTACTGCTGCTGATCACCTGACGGGACCACAGAATAATGTGTGCTGTGAGTGTAAGGACATGTTGGCTGAAATTATTAGAGTGAGTCGGACTTCTGTCACATTAGCCAGTCATGGAAATGATTGGCAGCCTCAAAGGTCACGACCTAGTAGAAATCTTCACCTTGACCTCAAGCCTGTGTGACCTCCACTTTGATTACTCTCAAAGCGAAGTTTTAGCCTTGTTAACATAGTGATAAAAATATTTGTTATGAAACCAGGACTGTACACTCTTGTGGGCTGTCAACTTTATATCCGGATGTGTCAAGCTTGTGGACCAATCACAAGGCAGCATAGTGTCTGATGAAAAGATGGATTGGCTGAAAGGATTACTGCTAGTGGATTGGTTGAGCTGAACACGAGTTGTAGATTCGTATTCCATAGACTGTTATCATGTAGACTGGTATCAGATAGACTGGTATCATGTAAACTGTTATAGAAACTTTTTATCAACTACATTCACAAGTTATATTTGTGATTGAAATGTTTATAAAACTGAACAGCAGGAAGAACAATTTTGTTTACATGTATATATGGTGATGATTTAAGATTCTGTGTACAATAGTGTGGGGAGTCCAGCATGTTTTATGAAAGTTCTTAAGTGACACTGAGAAACAATTACTGCATACCAGTGAGGTGTTTTTTTTTACAGCAGTCAAGTTAATGTATTTATGGAATAAATGTTCTGATGATCAAAATTTATATGTTAATAATTCTTAAAAATTCTCCTAAAAAATGTAGGGATTCGTTGACCAAGCCATACATTAACTACTTTTTTGTGTTCTACCTTTTGGGATATGAATCTGACAAATGTCTATTTTTCTACCTGAACAAGTTAATTATACACTTTTGTTAACTATTATATTGGTTATTTACGAAATCCCACCTGAATATGAACAGCTGTTGATAATTTTATTTGTTTTTCAAAGATCTGAACATACACTGATTTTTTTTTTTTAAATTTGTGATAGGATTTAAATCTCAAAATGGATTTTCTTTACTTTCATTTTAGTCTAATAGTGCGATTTTGGTATTTTTTCTTTCTGTTATAACATAAACATATATTATGACTGGAAATTTAAGCTTTCCTACATGAATTCATTTTCCAGTTTTAGGAATCTCGAATTGCATGGCCCTTATAGGAGTCCCACGATGTGGCTCCGAAAATTGTAGGGATAGTTTGTACAAGGTTTTCCACTGTATTAAAGCCAGGAATAGTGGGAAATGGACTATTCATAGTGATATAAGTAAAATACCATTGAGTATGATGTTAAACCCCAATCAAATACCATTGAGTATGATGTTAAACCCCAATCAAATACCATTGAGTATGATGTTAAACCCCAATCAAAGAGTTGCATGCCCTTTCCACTATAAAATTGAAAACCATGACCGTAGCAATATGTATTAAAATGTCAAATTTAAGGTGATTTTTAACAATTGTTTTTATTAAAGATTTCTACAAAATATTTAAAACAGAGGTACATTATAGGTACAATCTTTTCAACAGTATTCAAAGACAGTTCATTTCTCTAGCTGTACTATAATTTGCTCATAGTTTAATTCAGTATATTTATTTGGTCAGAGTTGTTATTGGTTATTTTTCAAAATTATTTAGTATTTTGGTTCTTCCTAATATATAGTGTGTAACACTAAGTATACATTTAGAAGAAGACAACATGTTTATTCCTCATACCACCATCTTTATGTAACTTTTACACTGGAATATCTTCAGTAATTAAATGTCTTCTCGTTAAGTGTTGTGTGTTCCAAGGCTAATCACGCTGTTTTCACCTAGCAGTGGAGGAAGGTTAATTTTCAAACAGCAAAACTTTTCACGTTTGTGTCGCTATTTGTTAAAGTGCATGTACATCTAGAAGTGAAATAGCCTTAAGCATGGCATTTAACATCAATCAATCCCCCTTCCCCTAAAGGGTCTTCGGACTACAGTCGGTATGTTCATACTTTCAACTGTTCACAAGTCGAGAAATGGGATATATCCAAAAGAAGATGTATCCATAAAGCATCACGTTATATGGGAGTTGTGTTGAACTTCTGCTTGATTGATTTTGGAAGCACTCTGTTGTCATATGAATGAAATACTCTTGAACTTAACCTGAATGAAATACCCTTGAACTTGTGTTAAACACCAATCAATCCCACCATTTGACCTCTAGTGAACATTTTAGACTTTTAGGCAGCCATAGCATCTTCTAAGGTCAAGGTCACAATTGAAGACAAAATTGTTATATTTAACTCTGTAAAATAGTATCTTTTAATTAAATGTGTGTTTAATGATGAATTAACTGTGATAGTAACGAAGGGAAAAAAGTGAAACAATATAACCTCCAGGAGGTTTTGAGAATGTTTAAACTGTAAATATTTGTACATGATGAAACTGGTAGCGGTGTACAGTGTATGATGTATTAGAGCAGATGGATGATTACACCTACTGGATTGCTTACATCAGACCCTAGTCAGAAGCCACTCGTGGAGATTACACTCCAGATATATACCCCAGTAGTCTCACAGTAACTATGGTGGTTTTTAGGAGCTAGGTTTTTACTCGGTTATCCAATCCAGGTGTAGTGGTTAGCATGTCCACTTCACACACAAAAGGTCGCAGGTTATATCCTTGCAGAAACTCATATTTCCGGGGGTCATAGCGTAGTGTGTGTGCTTACTAATCCTACTTCGATGTACCGTAAATGGAAGAACCGTCTGTTGACCATCAGGTATATGAGTAACTGGATGTGGCGCCTGATATCACACGGGTGGTTTCCTCTCGGTTTTCCACCATATTTAATCCAGGAACATTGTGAAGTGGAAAATCCAGCATCAAATAAGTGAAATACTCTTGAGTACGATGTTAAACCCCAATGAAATGAACCGAGACAGAGTAAGAAGAAGTGAACAGCTATCCATTGTCCTATCAAAAAGCACTACCCATGACTACGATGTGAAACCATAATCCAACAAACACGATCACAGAGGAGGATGTCCTGTGCTATACTGAAAAACTGACAGTTACCTTCACAGCTGGATAATAGTGTAGATTATTCCTTATTGATGTGTCCTCTGGCTAAAGGAAGTTTGTTTGAAGAGTAGCAATGCTGTCTTTATTTAGCACTGGAGGAAAATTAACTTTCCAACATTATGAAAATCCTTCACATCTTGGATGTGCTAGTGTCAGTTATTGTGTGAATACACCACCGACTTATAAGTGAAATACCCATAAGCATGGCGTAAAACACCAATCAATCTATCCTTATTGATGGATTGTAAACATAATTCTCATTAAGTTGATAGGAGCTGATGGGCCTCACTACCTTTTTTCAGTGTATTTAGGTCCTGTTAAAGAACTACTGGTGGATGAATGATTCATTGTAAATTTCGCATTTGCAAAAATAGAATGATCCAAAATAAGTTTGCGATAGAAAATATCCATGATGTTTAAGCGATGTTATATACCGGAGGTGTGTGGAACAGGTCCAATATTAAAAGAACTTCTCTTGATTGTTAGACTTTTTATGAGTTGAGCTCATTCACAGGTTATGTCTCCTGTTTATGCTGCCACAAACAAGATCGTAATTTGAAACAATGAATAGGTGCATTTTCATTGAATTAGTTGTAAGCTATTTTATCAAGCAGTTTTATGTGGCAAAACACAATGTTTAGATGAATTTCTGGTTGCATTGTCATTGGGTGGATTTAAGGATTGTAAATACCTGTAGTCAGAGTGTATAATATCTCTATGTTTTTTCTACGCATCTTTACCTCATATATTAATATTTTACTATTTTCTCCAATTATCCTTTACTATATTGTTGTTTTTACTTCACTTTTTTTTTGTTTCTTATGTGTATCAAAGTTCTAGATACTTCATTTATGATGTTCAATTGTCGTCTTATGTTTTGTTCTATCCCGTAATGAGTATTTGTTGACTGGGATAACTTAAACAATAATCTGAAAGTATTTCAAAGCAGCTATTTTCTATGAAAAGTCGATTTTGTTTATTATTAGGGTTTGACCATATTAATGTTTTCAGTTCTGACCATATGCACTGCTGGTGTTTCTATGTTCTAGTCTGATTGATCTTCACTAGCCAAGAGTTTTATTCAGAGCTACTCAGCATTACAAACATTGGCTGATCAAGCGCATATAACCAGAATTACAGCTACACCCCCTGGCGTATAAAGTGACCAAGTTTTTACTTAAAGCGCTGATAACATATGTAGAGCGCCATACCCAAGTTTTGACAATTTGTCAACAGTGTAAAGCACTTTTGGTGTATATACAGAGATTTGGTGTCTGTACAGGTAGATACATACATCTATCTATGCAATACTCTCAAGGAGTTAGTTAAATACCCCAGACATGTTCGTTTTTGAAGAACACTTCAACTTTCATTATTGACCATCGCCATCATTTTAACTAGCAGTCTTCTGGTAACTGATTCGTTGCGTAGAAGTTCCCGTGCAACCAATCAATCGCTTGAAAGTAGCATTCAGTTAAATGTGCTCAATCCACCAAGGGTTGTAATGTAGAGTAGCTCAGAATAAAACTCTTGGCTAAAGAGAATGTCTGATTAATATAGGATCTAAATCAGCTCCCACTATATACATCTGAAATAATCACATAGTAACAGCATTCAATGACCAGTTCACCAAAGGTCACCTTGTGAATTGTCCAATAAAAAAACAGATAACATTGGGTGATACTTAACAAAGCTTGCTCATCAGGGCAGACCCATATGAATTCCCTGTCAAACAGAACTGAAAGTTTGAAAGAAGCTCTGTGATTCATGAACTGATTTTGCTAAATTTGGAGACCTTAAAATATCCAGGTGCCGATCTTGATATGATTTTAATCAGAATGTTCACACTCAATATTTTTACTGCATTTTCAAACAAATTGGTCCTATTTTGTCAGAAGAATTAAAATTATTAAATTGGCTTGTTCTGGAGTCTGTAAAGATTTCAGGGTTTGCTGTATATCATTTGACAAAATATATCGTCATAATAATCTTTATTATACATGTGAATGTTTCATCAAATGTGCGATATATTGTACTCTACTACATTGAGTTGAAGGTATGTATTGGCTTCGAAACATGCAGCGACTCGTCCAATACAGACTTTTAATCAACATGAACTATTTAACTACATACTGATTCTACACTGTATAATAACTAATAAGGATTGAAAGGTTAGATTGAACTAATAGTTACAAAATTTTAATATTATGATAAATTATTCAGAAAAATCTAATATTTTACCTTTGAAAGTATGAAGTACTTGTTGCACTTAAAACAAAAACTATCTTAAACACAGAAACATGTTATAGTCTAAAAGATATTTTGTGGAATCTCAGTTAGCCGGTCTTGTTTATAACCTAAATATATTTAAATGACCTTTAAACTGTTTTAAAACCGTGTGTCACTGTCGTTTAACATTTGTGCTATATAAAGTGAATCTCTGATACTATCAACATACATACATGGTACTTTTATTTAGTTTAATATGTTCTTGCTGTTTTTCCATGCTTGGAGGAGCAGGTGCTTCTTGTTGCTCTGGTGCTCTAAGAGCAAAGGAGCCACAAGAAGCTGATATTCCATGCTTGGAGGAGCAGGTGCTTCTTGTTGCGTTGGTGCTCTAAGAGCAAAGGAGCCACAAGAAGCTGATATTCCATGCTTGGAGGAGCAGGTGCTTCTTGTTGCTCTGGTGCTCTAAGAGCAAAGGAGCCACAAGAAGCTGATATTTTGTGTCATATTGCTTTGTGTCCTGTGATTATCCCAACTAGTCTTTATTTTTTTACTTAAACTTCATTCCAAACAAAATTAGGAAAGCACCCCTGAAAAATGCTAAATTTCTTACAAATACAACATATACTAGTAGGTTACCAATGACATTCCTGTCCAAATTTCTCTATCCAATGTTATGAACTACATCAAATTTTAGCCAAATTTAGCCAGAATTGCACCATGTTTTTGCAGGGCTGATGCTAGGATGGTTGTTAAATTATTAATGTTGATGTGAAATATTTACTCACTGTAGAGTTAGTTAATATGGTAACACCTAATTTACTGCCCAGTGTATATACGGAAAAGTGGATTCCAGTCTCTATGTATTTTATAAAAAGATGTGAACAGAAGAACATGTATTAGTTGTTCTGGACATTGCAGTTTTCTAGCTGAAGGTGTTTGTAAACAAGTTTACAGGTTTCTCGAAGTTTACACACCAGAATGATTGTATTTGTCAGATGTACATCCTTATTACAGTGTATGTATCAACAATGTACAGTAACACAAACATGTTTATCGACCACACTATAAGGAATAAACAATCCAGTATTATGAAATTAGTTTTCTAGTTGTCTTTATTATACTGAATAATGTGGTTTTGACCCCTCGGCCAATTTTGGCCTAGGGGCATTGTCGTCATCACGTACGTATGTCTGTCCATTACCGCGATATCTCCAAAACGAAATTATTTAGGGCCACCAAATTTGGATATGTTATGTATCTAGTGAATTGTGGGAAGCCTATCTAAATTGGTCAAGCTCGTTACAGAATTTATGAAATGTACCTGGCTGCGGCCAGCCTTAGCATTGATGCGTCTGTACCAATCCTCACGCCATTGGTGGTTCTCACAGGACAGAGGACAAACACAACCCTATGAAGCCAGGTTGACGTCAGAGCTCTGAGATACAGGTGTGTTGTGGGGCTTTGGATATCAACTGTTGGAACGTTTCGGGGATATGTTCCGCAAGTGTAAACAGAAGGCGGGAAGGGCAAGAACTTTCTTGATGAATTTAAACACGGTATCCCTATTTATGTAGACGGGCTGAAAATTAAACACAGAACTTAATTACAAATATCATATCGATATTAAATCCGATTTATATTTTTTATAAAATAAAGAATATTCGTTGAGCAGTTTAGATAAACAAGTACCTGTATTCCAAATTGTGTCTTTCACCACGCAGCCATGGTCCAATGGAAGCGGCATCCATGGATACCACAACCCGGGATTTATATTTAATGAATATAGCAATTGGCATATTGTTTCTTACTTGAATGATCTTTTATATTTTATAGGCTAACAGTGCGATGGCGACACGGTTTGAGTAAAATCGGCCATTTAAAACGAAAAATTGACCTATTTAATTAACATGGGGAAATCTGCTAAAATCTTAAAATTCATCATTTTAAAGTTGCAGTTTGAATAACTACCGCATTTCAGCGAGTCTATTCATAGACCGTGAAATAGATTATACTGTGTTCTTATTACATTAAATCTCTCTTCAGCGACTGTTAAACCAGTCCAGAGATATTTAAATTATAGAAAGCAGTGGTCTTGTGTTTCCTTTGATTGCTACTAGTGTTTGTTATTGTTAAAGTATACACTATTTAACCCCCTGGAAGCTAATCGAAACACCCTTTGAACCTGTGCTTAGCAAAATTTATATTCAAAGCCTTAGATATTCGCACCAAAATGATTTCCATGTAATATGATTGTTTATTGTAAGTAAATAATGTATTGTGTTTTAAATATTCATGTATTTTGTACCAATGAGCCCCGGGCTTACGGTCAATAAAAGAACCCGAAAATAGTAGTGTGAAAAGCATTATCGCACCACTCGATATCATGTTGTTAAGAGTTCAACACCTAATCAAACATACACGATGGTGGATTAATCGCTTTGACCACAAAGTGAATTTCATCCCGTGAAACCATACATGTATGTGCGCATATGCGTGAATCAAGCTCTTGAGCTAATATCCTGTTCAGTCAAGGGTGTAGAATCCAGCTGTGAGGCGTCTGGCGGAATTGATCATCGCACACTTTGAATTTGCGGAGTTTTTACTCCTTATGCCTTAAATGACGTCTTACCTTCCCCTAGCCTTATAAACAAGACCTTCCCCATTTTCTTGTGGCCATTGTTTATGTCAGGGTGATACCTGACATACAATGGCCATAGACCTAAATGCCGTCTTACCTTCCCCATTTTCTTTTGGCCATGTTATATGTCAGGTATATGTTGATACCTGACATATAACATGGCCAAAAGAAAATGGGGAAGGTAAGACGGCATTTAGGTCTACAATGGCCACAAGAAAATGGGGAAGGTAGGACGGAGTGCAAAGATTTACCAGGTTGCATTCAAAGTGATACAACATAACACGTAAAAGGATATTAAGAAAACCTTCTGCTTTCTGATAATTGTAAAACCGTGATCAACTTTTGGCAATCCATCTTATAATGAATATAATAACATCTTTCAGCAAGAAAACGAAAGTTGTTTCCAAGTACATCGCCCCCTAACGAGAGTGGCTTCCCTTGGGCAAAGAGCCCGGATGTTGTTGACATTAGTTTCAAGATGGAGGATACATGTAACAAGATTCAACGTGTGATTTTGTGACAGTTGGAATATGTCCAAAGATTGTCTGCCTAAATAGCTACTGAAGGGAATATCTACATTTATATAAAGGGTAAGTGTCGTCATTTGTTTCATTGACTCAAATTTAACTGTCTGTGTTGACAATGTGTTTATGACAACAAGAAAAGAGAGCTCTCACGGACCCGTAAGTAGGGGGATCACCGATTCTTTTGAAATATCTTTTTTCCAGGGAAAATATGTGAAAAATGTTTCCAATGAACATCAAATGAAACATATCATATGTTTTCAAACTGATTAGTCTCAAAACCTGAAGAATTAAGGGTTTTTCCCTTCTGAAAAATAAGTATAGTGATTGACAATAGAAAACAGGTGTAGTAATGTCCTATAAAAAATAAAATATAATCAATGCAAATAATTAGAACGAACACATTGGTATGCTTTTTCCTAGAACTTGACATTACTAGAATTGTGACAAAATTGTTTTTGGCACTATATCTGCTGTTACAACTGAAAAATAATAATTTAAAAATACCGTTAAATGATGCCAAAAGCTCAAATGGTTGGAAGTTTTCAACAGATAGAGGTAAAATAATGATCCGCAAAGGTCGTAACCTGGTGAATATTTACAACGTGATGAATATTTAGAAAGTCCATTTAGTCACAGCTGTCAATGAGGTTTCATAGGGTTCATACCATGTGTCACTGCATATAACTTTCTTATACAGGAGTCATTGGGCTGAAATCAATCTACGTGAGCCCCTTATTATGCACTGACTTTAGCTTCTCTCAACTGGAGTACAATGTATTTCGTCTTTTACCTTTCTTCAAATGCTTAAGAACGTCCAATAGCACAAGTTAAGTTTATCGAACAGTGTTTGAAGCACCAGATTAGGACAATAATCGAAATCTACATGCTACTTCACTGCCAATCACCAAGTACTGTGTTACACTCGAATGAGAGTCTCCATACTGCATATCTTGGACAGCAGCAAGGTCATGTGATACTTCATGCAGAGTACCGTTAGTTGACTGCTCATCACACATTCGTATCAACAAAACAGGGTTGAACACAGTCGTTTTGGAAAGCGAAAAGCATGTCTTTTTAACAGGGCACTTATATTTGTAGTATCAATAACATCCCTCAGTAGGTTCACGGGAGATTGAATATCCGTGATGTTTGATTTCCGATGAGTACTTCTGAGCAGTGTTACTAAATATCACTAACATCCTAACAAAAACATTTTTACATGTCACCTAAGGCAAAAAGTGTGCTTTGACACAAATGTGTCATTTGTACAAAACGGGTATGTTTTAGCTCGACAACTAAAAAATACGAAATCCTGTCTTCAAATAATGAAATAACTTTACAATTGGCAAAATAGCAACAACAAATTGAAAGTGGGGTTTTCGCAAATGTTGGGTTGCGTGAAAGGTATTTATGTATTTTGTAAGGCGTTTAATTAGTCTTAACTGTATATTTGTAAAATATCAACACTACAGTGTATTTATTTGTCATCATTTCAAGGCGTAAATTGAGAGTACTCTGTAATAGGGGAATGTGTTATTTCTGCAGTTCATTTGACGTCACCAACCACTCTACTACCTTATGTAAAACGATTTAGGAGTTTGTTGTCACATGTGCAACTCATCAGCCGATTTTAGTGTCAACTTTGCATCGTCAGACTTGTACGTAACCGATATAGCAATGATGCCCACATTTAAGTGGTTTAACAAGTCAAAGGTTTGCTCAACAGAGTTTTTAATGAAGTTAAGGGACTGAAATATATGTGGATAGACATTAAATAGCTGTGGGAAAAGTCAGGTAAAGCTTAAAAGCGGGATTTTGTGTATCACATCACAAACACAGACCAATGATTCTACGCCCTACACATTCCATGCGTACCACATCTCAGTCACAGACCACATGATTCTACATGTAGTCCCTACACATTCTATGTGTACCACATCTCAGTCACAGACCACATGATTACACCCATTTTACATGTATATGACGGACTCACTGTGGTATTACATGTTTTCAAACAGAATTTTGTTTGTATTCAATCAGATTAAATTCTAAATGTTGAATTTTGAGCAATACTTTTCACTCGTATTAAAGGTACATTATGTATGTTGTGACTGATGTTAATTACAGGGAGGATTTTTGGCACAACTCTTTTATTCTGCACCCTCTGGCTAAGGACAGTTGGTTTGAAGAGTAGCAATGCTGTCTTTACTTGGCACTGGAGGGAGGAAAATTAATTTTCCAACATTATGGAAACGCTTCACATCTTGGTTGTGCGAGCCTAGTGTCAATTATTGTTGGAATACACTGCCGTTATAGAAGTGAAATACCCTTATGCACGTCCTAAAACACAAATCAATCAATGAATCTATTATTCTGCTCTGTACTGACCTAATTACATGTACTATCCAGCCATTGAGTTCTTACATGACTAAACACCTTGGTTCTTGTTTTGTTCTGTTTTCAGAGGCCATGGGACTTACATGGAGAATGAGAAACTCCAGGCTTCGGTGGCAGGTCTTGTAGAGAGAGTTAACAAGCTCATCTGTGTTAAACCATTAAAAACTAGGTTTGTCTCCAATTCATAGTTTATCTGTCTTTTAATACATTACAAGGTTCTGATAGACCCTTGGATCTATCGATGTATTGTTTATGTGTCTCTTAATACATAACAAGGTCCTGAGAGACCCTTGGATCTATCGATGTATTGTTTATCTGTCTCTTAATACATCACACGGTCCTGAGAGTCCCTTAGATCTATCGATGTATTGTTTATCTGTCTCTTAATACATCACACAGTCCTGAGAGACCCTTAGATCTATTGATGTATTGTTTATCTGTCTCTTAATACATCACACGGTCCTGAGAGAGCCTTAGATCTATAGATGTATTGTTTATCTGTCTCTTAATACATCACACGGTCCTGAGAGACCCTTGGATCTATCGATGTATTGTTTATCTGTCTCTTAATACATCACACGGTCCTGAGAGAGCCTTAGATCTATCGATGTATTGTTTATCTGTCTCTTAATACATCACACGGTCCTGAGAGACCCTTGGATCTACATGTATCGATGTATTGTTTATCTGTCTCTTAATACATAACAAGGTCCTGAGAGACCCTTGGATCTATCGATGTATTGTTT
>JAQQZZ010148052.1:0-12741 GCA_030265115.1 Mopalia vespertina | reverse complement strand
TTTATTCTGATTTCAGTCCTCTATTATTTAATTATTTTATATATTAATTGATCATGATATATAAACCTAAATGTACCATTCAATGGAATTTATCTATATTTATATATTTAACCAAAAAACATCAGTCATCATTTTTTAAATATTATTTTGCGATATTGTGTTAAATGTAATTAATTTAAAAAGTGAGGTAAAATAGTGAAAATTCGACTCATAGATATATTTAAAACAACGAAATCAATATTTTTACTCCTATATGTAATGACATGCCCAGTTTTCCCCCATTCTGTGGGTTTTGTTAAACTATAATATTGTAAAATAAACAGGGTTTTTTTTTATGAAATTGAGTAAAGCTGTTCATGTTACTGGATTTCAACACACTGTAGGCTATGAAAACTTGTAGATTTTTAACAATCAACAATCTAAAGTGTTGTAAGAAAGCAATAATACTGAAAAGCCGAGTGTCTTTATAATATGCATGAGAAGAACTGACGTGGACTGTCAGTAGAGGCATGCTTGATTTCAATTCACAATAAGAAGCACTACATATACAAGCACAGTGGGTATTTCCAAAATAACGGTTAATCCCTTGCAAGCAGCTATACGGTACTGTTTTTAACCGACTATCAAAACACCACAATGTGATAAGATGTAGTAAAAAAATTTCTTCAAATAAGTAAAAAGAAATATATATATATATAGGGTTGTTTGTGGTATAAAAGTGCATGACTTTTATGTCTGGCGAATTTACAAATGGATACAAAATGTGCATGATTAGCTATCTAAACCTGGCCACCTGTCGCAGAATGTGCATGATTAGCTATCTAAACCTGGCCACCTGTCGCAGAATCAACAAGATTTTTGCTTACATGTACATTAAGTATATATACCAACAAAGATCAATAAGTCAAGGTAACAAATTTTAAATATAAAAGTTTTTAGTGTTGGACGATTAGAAACTAGAGTGTTCTTATTACACATGCATCATGTATTTAGTATATTACAGTAGCATATATTTACAGTACCGGTAAATATGCGCTATTTACATGCATTTAACTTACTTTTTCTCCTCGATTATAATTCTACACTTTTTTCATTAAAATAATCAAAGTGAGTGATAATTAAGAACAATTCCATATCTTTTGATATATATAAAAGAAGGGAGATTGAACAAAGGAGACAACTCCGGGACCGCATTGCATTCAGCGACACCTGATGCCGAAATAGGCAGCGCTAATCCCCATTGTTCATCTCTTTTTTTACTGTACAAAGCTTCACAAAACTAAAGAAAAAAGATAACCATAAATGGAGATGTCTTCAATCTCCCAACTCCAGCTTTTTTTGGAAAGTTGGTTGGTCAGGCTCTTCATTGAAAATCGTTTATTGTTTCTTGTCTTTTTAAATTTCCAACATTATGCACACATATTGGTTGTGCTGGTTATTGCTTGGAATTGCTGGAATACACCGCTGTCGTATAAGTGAATAACCCTTAGGCAAGATATAAAACACCAATTGTTTTGTCAAGCCTGTTTGTATTTTATCCTGTCTACATACTTGTGTTTTTTAATCTCAATATAGATCTAGCCTTTTCATTTTGTATGAAATAATTCTTTGTCAGGCTCCATGCGTGAGATAGATGTAATAGATGTCTCCAGGCAAGAAGATTACAAGATGTTAATGAGAGAATGGACAGAATACTATAACAGTCCTAATCGAACTAAAATATTTAATGTTATCAGTCTGGAATTCTCAGGTACAAGGTATGTACAAACAGCTCCGTTCATGGTTTGTCTCATTAACTTAAGATCTTTGCCTGGGCTAAGATAACTTTGCCTCAGACAGCTGGACTGATGCTGCCATTCGCAGGCCTTATTTTTTCAAAATGTTGTGTAACCCATCTACCATTCGCGTGAATAGAATTTGCGTGAACGGTCGTTCTCGTATATATAGGTTACATACATATACAGTCTAATTACCCTATAATGTGCCACGATATACCACGTAAACGGTTATAGCTGGCACCAATCCTTGTTGACCGATTTTAATCAAATGTCATTCACAAATAAAGTCTTTAAAACCAGTAGACCAACCTGGGAATACTCAGCGGGTGTGTTTTAAAACAAGATGCGACTGTCAGAATATAGAGGTTGTTGTCGCATAGCATGTGGTAGGCCTAATTACGCTGTATGCGTACTTGTCTGCATCAAGACGAAGAGTTAATCTGGTCATTTTCAGAGCAAACAAAGCAAAGCACATGGGGTGCAGTTAAAATTAATCTAGTTGGGTTTCGTTTATTGTCGACGCTTTCAACAACATGAGCCGAGATAGAGCTAAAGAAGACCATATAGCTTAACAGAGCTTTTGATTGGCTGTAGAGCCAGAGCCAGCCAACCAGGTCACAGCTAACACCGCCCTAGGTTATCTATTCCGTACTGTTTATCGATCTGTTGTACTTTTAGTTGGTAAAACAATTGTGATTTTACGTCATAAGTGAAGCAAAAAATGGTTCATACTTAACTAAACTTAGATTATGGTCAGTCTAACACAACAAATATATCTGATAGCGTATGAGAATCCTTGTGTAGCTATAGCATGGAGCTTGTGTAGTACATGTAGTCCTATACATGGCCTTAGTTTGCGTGAACGATGACCGTTCGCATGAATTTTTGTTTGGATAACCTGAACGATCGTTCGTGTGAAAAAATAAGGCCTGCATTGGACCCCTGGTATTTTTTGTAAGTTTTCTAGTCCCTTCTGTGATTGGTGATGGTACTTTTGAAGGTTTCCTGTCCATTTTCTACCAATTACATGAAATGCAAAGTTGTCCTACATTTATGAGATACTGTTCAGGGGCCAGTTGCTCGAAAGACGATTAGCCCCTAGACCAATAACATAGCGTGATGTCATCTAATAGTGGATTAAATTTAATAGTGCTTCGAGCAACCAGCCTCAGTACGATGTGACATTCCGTTAAAATGAACAAAACATTTTGTCGATTTATCAAACATTCATTGCCCTGATTCAGTGGTTAGCTGGTCAGACTACTGATCCTTCTATGTACCCCTCACATGTCTGAATCCCTCTGTCAACCTCAGGTATATGAGGAATGCACACCATGTGGCTCCGGTGATCACAGGGCTGGTTTGAACAAGGTAGATGTAGAATTATTTTGGGTGTGCACTGTTTATAAAAAAGAGTTATGGCCCTTTTATTTCTTTTGTATCATGTGGATTATTCACTGAATGTTTATTATTTACAGGTTGTGTGAGCTGGTCACACCTCCCACAATAATCCGAGAGTTGAGTTGGGCCAATAATATCTGGCCTGAGCAGTTGCCTGAGGATTGTTCATATTCTAAACCAGAAGTCCAGAAGTATTGTCTAATGGGAGTTAAAGACAGTTATACAGACTTCCATATCGACTTTGGAGGAACTTCTGTCTGGTATCATGTTCTCAGGGTAAAAAACTAGCATTTCTTATACCATTAACACTCACATCAATAAATAAAATAACCAATAGTTTTTAAAAAAATTGTTTGGTATGACTGTAATATGAAGTAAACTTATGGGGTGTACCAATATGGTGTGTGTTAGGGGATAGGCAAGGGGCAACTTCAGCATATCTTGGGTAAAATCACCGTTTTTCAATTTTCTGTGCCCTCTGGCTAAGCGCAGTTTGTTTGAAGGGTAGCAATGCTGTCTTTACTTAGCACTGGAGGAAAATTAACTTTACAACATTATGGAAATGATTCACATCTTAACATTATAACATTATAATACAATATTTCACACCATGTACTTATGACTTTATGTTTTTAAAAATTGCTTTTTATGGTTGTCTCCTGATGTAGGGTGAGAAGGTATTCTACCTAATTCGACCAACACAAGCTAACTTGGCTCTCTATGAGAACTGGATCTCCTCGTCTAATCAGAGTGAGACTTTCTTCGGTGACCAGGTTGATTGTTGTTATAAGTGTGTTGTGAAACAGGGCCAGACTTTCTTTATTCCCACTGGCTGGATTCACTCAGTCTTCACTCCCATAGACTCTCTAGTGTTTGGAGGGAACTTTCTCCATAGTTACAACATACCTTTGCAGTTAGCGTAAGTATTATCTCTAACTCTAAGATTTGAAATTAGATATGAATTAGTTTTACTCTGGTATTCTTTTCGTTTTTTTCTTATTGGGTTTTAAGGCCATATTTGTAGATATTTCCCTTTTATGACGACATATTGGCCTGAACAGGCCAGAAAGCTAAAAAAAAAAAACCCCACACAGTTGAAACATATGAGGGAGTTGTTTAAAGGCCCTTAATGCTGGACCATGACAGTTGCCCATTGCTGTGATTGAGTTACCTCCCTTTTTCGTTATTTTCATGTTTATATAATAGCTTTTAACCTAATTATAAATAAATTAACAAATAAGGAAATAACGTATATCTAATTAAATCATTTCAATACACTAACTGTTTAAGTATTTCAAGCTTAATTCCAGGGGTTATTTCCCTTTTTTTAAATTTAACTTTATTATTAAAGGCTGAGTTAGGATATCTGAAGAACTTAAATATTTAAAATTGTAAATAATTAAGACTGAAGATATAGCTTGGTTTCTTTATTGAAGTTTGCAATTTACAGCATTTTTCCAATTTTATGGTGGCTTATAAGTGGCATGATATATTTTCATTAAAGTTTTAAATGTACAAATATTTTCCCTTCAGCAGATATATTTTCTACTTCAGTTGAAATAATGTTATATTATTATATTAATATTATTTCTATTCTATTGAATATATGGACTTCAGTTAAGAACTTTATGGTGAATTGTCTAATATTAAATGATTGGCTTGTGTTTAAATTTCAGTGTGTATGATATAGAAAGACGAGTGAAGACTCCAGAGAAATATCTCTTCCCAAGCTTTGAAACCATCTGCTGGTATGCTGCCAAACACATTCTGGATCTACTCAAAGGTAAACAAACTGCAACATTTCTCTAATAACGCAACTGGGGATATGGCTCGTTCCACTCACATAACAACAGAATAGTTGAACTTAACTAATGACTGCCAACTTGAGATAAGAAGATGCCTAACTAGACCAGTGCTGCTTCTACAACCCCTGGGTCGACTTTTCCCAATAAATCCATACATTTTATACTTGGTAACCATTTTATAAGATGCAAAACTTAGAGCCCTTTGGCTATTAAAGGACTGTATAATTGAAGTATATTTATGCTGTCAGATATGGAGGCACATTAATTTTCCAAAAGAGAAATATATATAACACTTAACATTATGGTTGTGTAACTTGTATTGCTGTTCAATCTTTGGAAATACACCACCCTCATCTATTGTTAAATACCCTTAAGCAAAGCATTCAGCACGAATCTATCAATCTATAAACTATTAATTTTTCTTTAATTTTGACATTCATGAGATCTTTGATTTATACATATATGAAGTACGCGCACGATTGTTGAATTGGTTTGTGTGGAATGTGTATGTTTTATTTTGACTACAATATAACAGAGATGTGTATGTAGCGGGTGTATGATGATCACATATTAATGATTATTTTAGATGATATGGATGATGAGAAGAAGCCCAAAGCCTACGTACTAGAAGGAGGCAAGGCAATTGCACAGTCGTTGAAGGCATGGACTCAAAGGAAAGACGTGAGTGGAATATTCAGTACTCTCATCACAGTTTTCAAAAATATTTATTTATGCATTTTCTCAGGAGATTTTAATTGGATAATTAATTGAAGTTGTTGACCCGTTTAATGATAATCAGAAAAGTCTGTATGGATGAGATTAGCTTTGGTCAAATTAAATTTTGGTAGCTTTATAGACATTTCATTTTATCTCAATCAAAATGGAATATCTTACTGCCTTTAAAAGCATTATGATTTACTGTACCTTTGATTAATCTGTAAGCTGTTGCTGTTTTTACGGACTTAAATCGATTATTTATCCCAATTTTGTGTTGTTTGAATTCAAGCATTATTGATTTTTAAGAACTATTGGAATTTATGAGGTAGTGAGTAGTGTTCTTGAAGCAAATTTGAACATTCACTTTTAAATATAACCCAAAGTGGATCATTATCTTCTGATATTTATCCAACTCAAGGTGTGTTTCCATGGATCTGGGAGTCTGCTAGCTGCTCAACTTACATGTATCTGAACGTTTGAAGCAGATGTTTATATTATATTGTGTATGTCAATCACTGAATAAAATAATTTACTACTAATTTACAACGGCCATCAAATCCAAAAAAGGTCAGAAGTATTTTCTGTAACATGCTTAGGCTGAATTCATTTTGTGAAAGGTCTCAAGCAATTTTCTATTTAACTTGTAAAATCTCCATCCATGCAAACACCTCTTGTTTCACTGAATGAATATCATTGACCTGAACTTAAATATGTCAGCGATGAAACCGTTAAGTTTGTTTATATATTTTACTCTCAAATAATGATACATTTTTTAATGTTATTTTGCTGCCCTTTGCAGTTGAACTCCCAGACTCTCGTGAGTTACTTCGTTTTACACGAATCTTCTGTTATTTGCATATATACTTTTATACACACATATATCTATCCTTCGTTAAGCCACAATGGGGGTCTTGGTCTGCCTGCTTGTACTATCTATTGTGCATTTGCTTTCACAGCTCCTATGTTATTACTTCATCTAGTGCCTTCATATATACTATCAGTTTTTTCTTCACTAATCTTCTATTCAGCTTAAAAACAGAAAAATACTAGTAATTATAAAGAAAACTTGAATTTAGATCCTTGAGAGATATCCTGTTGTTCTATCTATCATAGTCTTAATGGCTAGGGTGTGTAAGACTTCTCATCCATCTTTGATGAACTGTTCACAGATTCTTTGTTGACCTCTGATATATGAGGGAGTCACACGAGGTGATTCTGGCAATGTCAGGGCTCTTTTTAAAAGGGTTCAGTTCGCCTCAAATCTTCATTGTACTTAAGTAACACAAAGTAAAAAGTGGATGATTTGTCTCCATATAAGTGAAATACCATTGAGTAAAATGTTAAACCCTAATCAAACAAACAAGCATACCACTATACTATAGGGTACTATAGGGTTTGGTTAAAATTTAAGTTAAATGTTAATTTTAAAGTGTTGCAGTCTGAGAAGTTAGATGTTTTTGTCTTAAAATGTAATTGCCTATCAGATGAGAGAATTTAACAGTACTCCAAGATGTACCTCCAACATTTGCGAAATTTAAAAAATTATGGGTAGCTGTGATAGCAAATGTCTGTTTTATTGGTTTTTGTGGCATGCTTTTGACCAGTGACCACCGTTGATCGTTATCACCATCATATCATTCGTATCTGTGTCTGTGGCAATCTCCACTAACAGAATAAGAACTGTAAATCAATCAGTGAGTTAAAATCTACTGACAAAAACACTTATTCAATGTATCTAATCATTGTTTATATGTGTTCTGTTTGTTTCATTCCATCATTTATTTAGTTTTACAGTTCATTTTGAAATATTTTTGTGTCATAATGTCTGCAGTCGAGAACACAGAATAGATTATTTTGTAACATGTTAAAAGTTTACTAAGTTTTAGAGCTTTCAGCCATCTGATTGGTTGAAAATTTCTCTTGCTCTGGTACTCCACAGGGTAACAGCAATACGAACCTGATTTGTTCTTGGGGTGTTAGTTTGTTTGGAACATGGCAATTCAGTCTTTATTTAGCACTGGAGGAAGATAAACTTTCTATGTTTTGGTTATGCTAGAGTCAATTAATGTTGGAATACACCCATAGTTATATAAGTGAAATACTCTTGAGCACAGTGTAAAAAATCAGTTAATCACCCATTAAGCCTGGATGCCATCTTTTTAATTTTTTGGGGATAACACTTTCTTAATTGGCCAGGTGGCTGAGTGGTCTAGGGGACCGACATTTACTGGTGGCGATTCTGTGCCTAACTCTGAGATTTGTGGGTTCAATTCCCAGATGCCTTTCAACACGCAAATCTGTTCAAACTAAGAATGTGTTAAAATTCACTTTCTACAAGACATAAAAATCATTCAACAATTAGTATATTGTTAAGTTAATTACTCTGGAGCTAGACATTGCTCAGTATCAGAATGCTCTACATCAGTGGGTTATTATTATTCAGTTTGTTTGGATCTAATCTAATCGAAAGAGAAACCACTGCTTGGGTAATGATCCTATTATAGCGTGTCTGCACCAAGCCAGCCATACAATAACAAGTGATCTACATGTATATATCATTAAATTGAAGTGATTGAGTTTAAGTACATGTACCTTAGATTATCATTCACTAGCTTGTGTAATAACAGGTGTCCATTGCTTGCATCCATTAATTTATTTATACCGTGCTTGTGTAGATAGCATTTGGTCACAAAACTTGGTTAAGTTAGTTTGTATGTTTAGCTTGCACCAGACATAATTAGTTGAAGTTCACTGGGAACATGTATATAGCTCTGTGTCTTTTGTATGAGAACTTAATCTTTGTGACTTATAATTTTTGGTAAAGGTAGTATGATTTTCTCATTATAATTTTTATTAAATTCTATCTCTATTGGATGTTTTCATTTATATTAGCTGAAAATTTAAAGTTGAGTATTATTTTAAATAACTGTGTGAATTGAACAAATTTAAGTTGATGTAAGTATTAAACAGTAGGCTATTGTTTCCCCTGCTACTGTTGTAGTGGGGAGATCTACAAGTAGAATTGCTGTACGTCCGTCTGTATTTCCCCATTCCATCAATATCTCAAGTGGTTTGAACATGCTCACTTAAAAATAAATACACATACTAACTTAAACTGGGAATATAGCTTCCTCCTGTTAAAAGACATTTCAACAAATCCTGCAAACTAATTACAATATTTACAAGTTACAGTTTTGAAAAAGAATTCACCCTATGTTAAGGAAGGAAAGATTTGTAGATCAATTATTTATGTACATTATGTCAAAATCGTTTTTGCTAATGAAAAATAAAAGTGAACATATGTTGAATTCATTTTAACAGATTATTAGTTTTTTTACACAGTTTAAATTCTTTTACTACATAGAGTTTGCAGAATTGGTTTTTGCATAATATTTAGCTAATATTTTGTGAGAGAAAAAATGTGCGGATAGAGTTTCTCATATGTATAAAAGAATTCAGCAAGAATAAATGTAAAAGTGATAAAACGGCTTGCAGTTTACATATTACATACATTTGCCAAAATATCATTATAGTTAAAAGGTAAAGCAATAAAAAAATCCATCGACTGATAGACTAAGAGTATGCATAAAACTTAGCTGCATACATATTGTTGTATATTTGGAATGCGTCACTCAAGACTTATCTATCAGTACTGTAAGTTCAATTTTTGTTAATGATCAGCACCATGGCATTTAATTTGAGTGTTAATGATCAGCACCATGGCATTTAATTTGAGTGTTAATGATCAGCACCATGGCATTTAATTTGAGTGAGAGAAAAAACCATAAGGAATATGGGATTTGTGTAGAATTGTGGGCATGTTCTTTCAAATGACCTGTTGGTGGGGGGATATGTTAGCTTCTCAGCTTGTTTAAAATGGAAACTATGAACATAGAATTTTCATAGATTTGTCAATTATTGAAATTTGATTAATTTTTAGTACCTTTACATTTAAATCAGTTATGTTATATATATATAAAGTTTTGTTTCATGTCAATCAATTTGGGAGTAGATGACTGGAAGAGTTTATGAATGCATTTAATTGTTGTCTGTTCACACTGTCACTACAGTGCCTTCATTTTCTTAGATTAAACCTACCAATTACAAATATAATTTCTTTTTTGCTGTATTGGTTTTCCATGTGTTCCTATATTCTGATGTTGAAGTTTTTAAAACTTTCTTTACATTTTATATTTTTTAGTTTCTGAAGTCTGCCAAACATGACTTGCCAGAACAGATCCAATATGGAAAACTTCTCAAAGAGCTCAACAAGGTGGTGAAACAATTGGAGATTACACACAATGTAAGTAGGACATATCAAACATAAGTTGCGATAGAATTAGTTTAGAATCTGTCTTCCATTTTTCCTTTAAGAAAATCCTTAAATTTAAATTAAAAAAAAGAAACATCAAACATAAGTTGTGATAGAATTAGTTTAGAATCTGTCCGCAACTTTCCCTTTTATAAAATCCTAAAATTTAAATTCAAGAAAAGAAACATCAAACATAAGTTGTGATAGAATTAGTTTAGAATCTGTCTTCAACTTTCCCTTTTAGAAAATCATAAAATTTAAATTCAAGAAACGTGGTCATTTTGTTAGAGTTCCCATGAGGACTAGAGCAGTGGACTGTTCATTGTTTTATTGTGTATATTTTTTGTGTTCTTCACCCAAACTGTAGAAATCACCTACCAAATCTAAACCTGAACGTAAGCGTAAGAAGAAGAACAACCCGTCTGCCAAAGACCTGGCTACCCTGGACCTGTTAGATCAGCATACTCAGGTGAAATTAAAGGAAATACAGGAGGAACATGAGACGGTTACCTTACAACAGGTACAAAAGAAAGATAATGTTAAGAAGGTAAAACTAACAAGGCTAATAGCTAACTGTGGAGGCGGACACAGTGAATTTGATGTTGTGCAGGTGGATGTAATGTGATTATAACTTTTTCTCAACTCTCATTAGTTTTGTGTACATGTTGTTTTATAGACCTTGTGCTGGGTCCTTTGTTACCTCTAAACCTCATTCTGAATGGTTGTAAATTTGACTAATACAGTTCTAGTGGACTTTATCTCTTTTGGGAATTATATTGCCTAATGATTTAACATACAGATAATTGGTTTGACTAATATCTACAGAAGTCTGGCTCGGGTCCATTCTATGTATATTTTATTCTATAAATCTACATTTATGTTTTACCATATCTTACATATTTACATATTTTGCATATTTTACCATTCTTTTTGCTCTTCATGTATACAAGTACTTCTGTCTCACAGAATTTTAACACTTGTGTATATTCATTTTCTTTATTGAGATATGCACAATTTTATGCAGGACATTTATTTTAAGTAATGTATTGTATTTAACAACTCATTTAGTCGATGACTCCAAGACTTTTCATGCACGTTTGTTTAGCACTGGAGGTACAATAATTTTCTAACAGAGCAAAACACTTTCCTTTTTATTGTTGTGATTTGGTGGCTTTTTGTTGTTGTGGTTCACCAGTGTTATATAAGTGATTAAAAACATCTCAAAATCAATCAACCAATAACTCAATCAATCGATCAATTATTTTTAGAATATTGGGAGAAGCAGATTTTCTGTAAACAAAATATTTTAATGTTTTGAGTTTTAGAGAGAAATTACTCTTCTTTGTTTCTAAGTGCATTTAATTGACTATTAATGAAAGAAATTCTTTTACTAACAAGCTTTAGAACTGTAATTTGTATTGAAGCTTACAAAAACAAGATCTATAGGACAACAATTTTCAAGTAGGTATGATCACATATCTCTATTGTGACAAAATACATATTTGTGAATGTTGTTCTGACTCAGAAGTCTGGTGGTAGTTCATTGAGGATGAGGTTACCTAAAGCCGGAGCTTACCTGGACACTACCTTAAAGGCTGACCCCTATGACCCCTATGCTCTACCTGACGACGATGAACTGGAGAATAACAATAAACCTGAACCGTTATTGAAACTCAAAGTCTCTAATGGGAAAATTATCAGGTAAATCCTTTTCCTTTTCAGAGAACTCAGAAATTTTAAATTGTTGAAGGAATATTCTCCAGCAACAGTGGGGGGTGGTTTTTACAAGGTTACCTCTCGGTTTTAATCTGTATTTTAGCAAGGAACAGAGTGAAATGAACATTCCGTTGTCATATGAGTGAAATACCCTTGTGCACGACTTAAAACCCCAATCAAACAAACAACACTTTTTTTACAAGAATACACTGTACGTGTGAATTGAAAACAGAACAGAAGTCTCACGAAAAAGCAATCTCTGTCTCCAAAACCATCTTTAATTTGTCATTTAATAGATACACAGAAAGCAGATTAAATTCTCACTGTATTAAGTGAATGTTGTCTCTCACTTCAGCCATGATAAAACCAAAGGTTCCAGCTCCTCTAAGCCTCAGCAGGGAGAATTTCAACCCTTAGTGGCCGGTTCAAAGTTAAAACTGAAAGACTCTAAGAAAGTGAAAGTAAAGAAAAAGAGTGAGAAGGTATTAGTAGACGTCCCCAAAATCGAGGTGAATGAGGTGAAGACTGAAGACAGTGACAGTGAGACTGATCAGCTGGTCGTGGATGAAAACCCTAAACTCAGACACAGTAAAGAGAAAACGTCCAGCTCATTGAAGAAACCAGGATCTCTCAAACTCAAACTATCATGTAAGTAGATGTGTTAACTCTACACAGGCTGGTGGCCCGTGACTGCTTCCTCTAGAGCTGTCTCAGATAAGAGAATACACACAGCCTATTTGTATAATATTAAAACAGGTTTGAATATATACTAGGCAGAAAAACCCACTGGTTAGTGTGGCTCCGGCAATTGCGGGGGTGGTTTTTACAAGCTTTCCTCTCGCTTTTCCACCGTAATTAGGCAAGGAGCCGTGTGAAGTGGACAATTCGCCGTTATATAGTGAAATACCCTTGAGTACGATGTTAAACCCCAATCAAACAAAAAAACAAATCATTTGCCTGTGTATAAAATTATAGAATGTTGATTCTGTGACACAAATGTTTATTTATAGAA
>JAQQZZ010148051.1:0-26939 GCA_030265115.1 Mopalia vespertina | reverse complement strand
AGTATCAATGCTCTCTTCAATACAGTTGTATGGTTCTCTGAAAAATCATATCAAAAAAGTTTTCGAAAAACTAAAAACCTCCAAAATTGCACCGATATAAAATCAAATTCTTTGGTCGTAATTATTTATATCAATGCTAGCACTGATATAAAATCAAATTCTTTGGTCGTAATTATTTATATCAATGCACGCACATCGTTGCCCAATCAGAGTGACTAGTGTCGTTGCTCAATCGGAGTGACTGGTGTGATACTACCGTTAAACTGCAAAATACTTGTGTTATACTTGTGGCTCTTGTCTCCTTTTTCTCTTTTAAAACTGCAACAGTTAAGATCGTTCATTTCATGGCCAAAATAAGGTAAGATTGCCTGAACGGCGGCTTCATCGTTCTCGGATATTCCGGGGCCCCCTGGACCCTCGCCTAAGACAGTCAAATAAAGTCTGAGAATACAATATATGTCTCAAAATTATACCCCAAAACATAGATTATTTGGTTATGTGACAAAGTCGTTTTTGTGGCCCTAAAATTCCTCCGATGCCCTCTGTGGCAATGTAGGAATTCGGAGCTTGGAATAGTTGCCTTACCTTGATTTAAACCTTTTCGTTTTCTTCCTTATACACTTGTGGTTTAGATCGACCCATAAAACGAAAACTTGACGTCCATTTTCACGTCAAAATCAATCATTTCTAAGCAGTAGGCCTATACCCTACGCTTTTAATCGATTTAAAATGTCTTCTCCATTTGAGAACGAGATTTGGCGGGACATGCCTGGGTCTCTTCCAGTTGGGAATCGCCCCGTGAAGAGTATTTAACGGTTTACGCCAGGTATATTCAGAGGCAGGTGTTATTTATAAAGGTTTCGTAGGGTTGGACGTCGTATCCCTATTAACTGTATATACAATTAAATAAGATACGTATTCACATCTAGCACTGTAAAGCCCCCCCAAACTGATCCCATTTCTTATAAATATGTTATAATTATTTCTTTAAGCCCCTTATAAAAAATAAACTAAATGTATTAATATAATATGCCTAAATGTGCGTAACTCCAATCAAATCGGAAGTTTTCCTCAAACCAAAGAGCTCTTCAGTGATGGAGGTGAAAAATGTTTCCCAAAGTTGCAGATGACAAAAATATGTAAACAGAATAGTGATTTAATTTTGGTACAAAAAAATTGTCAACTTAAGTTAAAGCTGCTCAAAGACTGTGGTCACTTAAATGGATCACGAGGCTCTTTGATATGCATTGCTTCTGCCAGGTTCGGTTGTGACTTTTTGTCGATTTAGTGCATTTTCGTCTGTCGATTCTGATATCCAGAAATCCAGTCGGAAAATCACGGGTCTGCAAGTAGCTAGCTCAGTATTGACTACGCTAGACTCACATGGAAACTTCTTAAAGCTGATCCAGAAAATTTACTCTAGAAATGTTGTTTTGTAAAGTCAACCTTACCGTCACCCAGTTCTAAAATTACCACCATATTCCCCCAGAATCATAAATAATCCAGCATGATCTTATCGTCCACAAAGTTTTGAATTGAACAGACACTTTCGAAAGCCATGTCTTTGCAGCCCCGTTAACATAATTTAACAACATAAAAACTGCTGAAAGTGGCGTAAAACACTGATCAATGAATCAAATTTTTTCTTGGACATTTTGTACTTTGCAAAATAACTGAATCTGTGTAATATTGGTGGACTGTGTTATGTCTGCATGCTGTATACTAAAACTGTCTCTTAATTTTAATTTAGAATATTGGCGGACTGGGCTATATGTCTGAATAGTAAGAAAAAGTCAAATGAAGTAAAAGGACAGATGAGTTTGGCTAACTAATAATAAACTTGGTTATACTTAGTGATGAATTATCAATTGATTGTTAATTAGTATAATAAATGTATGTTACATTTCCACATGTGGCTTACAAAACATTGAGGTTGAACTACTAAGCAGATAAACAAAAATCTTGTCAAATTTTTTAAGAAAAAATTCAAATCAATTTAATTAAATTGTTATACAATTTACAAACGGTAAATCCTATGCCATGTTAACAAATTAGTTATTGACGAATTTAAGCACCAATTTGGGTGCTTATCTGTAGTGCCACTATCCCAAGGGGCAAAGATGATAGTTTTTTTTAAGGGAGGAGGGGTGATTTTCTGTCAGAAAAGAAAGGCAAGCATTTATCCAAAAGCAGTTGACTGAGCTATGCGGACAATAGTCCAACAACCCACTAGTCCATCATCTTAGAAGGCCCCACAGTCCAATCGTTCAACATTCCCACAAATCTGATAGCCAGATAGTCTGACAAAGTGTGACACACTACAAATCCTACAACCCTCAAGTTCAATGCCATAGTAATCAGACCCGACATCATTTCCAAAACCCATACTGGCAAATTTACAAGAATGCATCAACTTTGAAAAATAGAAACATCAATCCAATCTGGAGGAGTCCAAATGAATATCGACTTTGTTGCTTTTTTATGTAGGCTTTATATAGGCTATGATAGCAAGTCATAAAAGGTCCAAATGTAGTTAAAGAATAGCTCAACTGGACACATTGTATATTATATCGATAAGCCAACTAGAAGAGTGATGGACTTGTGGTGTGTCTGAATAACAAATGCCTCTCAACACAGTTTTAAATTTACTCGGATGACTTCTGTAGCTTTTCAACTTGTTTCCCAACAATGCTGCAACCCTGTAAAGAGGTGATACGCAATATCATACTGATAGATGTATTTTTTTTCAAATAGTTTTTTTATACTTTGTTTTTAACTTTGCTTTAATAGATCAAACAGGAAATAAGTTCTAAGGATGGATGAGTTACTGCAGTGTGAAGATCATGCCTGTCATGACCCCCGCTGGTCTCTGGTGTCACCTAATCACAGAGAACCAGTCTGTATTGCCTGTCTTCTCCAACTTCTTCAACATCCTGAAATACTCCTGCTGAAAAAGAAAATGATTTTATCGGAGTTGCTGGGATTGCTGTGTCAGCAGTTTGCTGACATGTTCAATTTATTACATGGAGATCATCCAGTACAGTCTCATTTAGTGCTAACTCTGCTTGGTAAGGGATCTCTTTATAAAGGGTATCATAGGTCATTGAATCAATGCTTGATGAAATTTTAACACTTTATACTTTAAAAGCACTACAGGAACTGCCTCTTTCACACTGAACGTAACAAATGTTGACTGGATGGGTTACTGGGTCAATAGTCTTTCATATCTATAGTCCATTGAGGCATGTAGTCATGGTGTAGTCATGCTATATTGGAGGAACAATTCTTTTCCAACTCAACAGAACACTTAATGTTTTTGTATTGTGGATGTGTGTTTAATTACTGTTGGTCTTGCAGAAAACATCTTCAAAATCTCAAAATTGTTTTTGTTTTGATCTTTTGTTACAGATTTAACAGAATCAGATGACAAAACTTTTGTGTCCATGGCTATGGAAGGTAATGCTTGTTTTTGCTTGTACTTAGATGTCCATTTCAAAGTTGTATTAAAGTAACATGAAATTCAAATCGTACATTACTGAGTTAAAAATATCCTGGGTTCTTTTTTAAATACTGTTAGACATAATTTTTCATTCACATGCACACACACAGATCTTCTATGAAACCAGAAATTATCTCTAAATAATGACACTATACTGTTTATTTTGACAAATAAATTCTTTTGATGTAACAGTGGTCAAGTTAACAGAATTGATATTAATTTATAGTTCCTAAAATAGTTCTTTGAATAACATTGTACTTGTGAAACATAAACAGCTGACATGTGGATTTATATTACAGCTTGCCTGAAGCTTGTTTTGCAGTTAAAGTCTGAGAGCTTGGTACATTGCATCTTGGGGAGGATAAGCAAAGAGGTAGGTTTAACATATAATTTAGTCAGTTTTTTGTTTTGTTGAGTGGACTGCCATTTCTTTGAGAGGTGGGTGGCTTTGTTAATGGTATTTGTTAGACCTGTCAGGTTGTATACAGTACAAGCTGTGAGTAAAAACCTCTACTTAAATTCCTGCAAATTCCTCTTCCCATCCATCTGTTAGGGGTTCCAAGTTTTAATACCAACAAAAGCTTTATACTAATGAAGAAAAGATTTTAATGTTTCAGTGAAATTAATAAAAAAATATATATGTATAAAACAAATGATTTTTTTTTTAAATCAACACTTTTATCATTTATTTATTAATGCTAGAGTACAATGTAGTATGTTTTCATCTTTTTGGTTTTCATTGCTATTACCCTGACACGATATTGCAGCCAAGTTGGCAACTACTGTCTAAAACATCTCTTGATAAGCATTTTTTTCTTAACTTCTTGTGTCTCCTTAGTCACAAGTTAATGTGTGATAAGCAAAAGCAAGTGGTAACATTAAAATATCCATGTACATGCGTGTCTATCAGCTAGCATGCTGCCAATACATGCATGTATGATGAAACTTACTATCAAACCTCCTTCAAATATTTAATCTGAAGTGTCTTTGCAAGTTTGAGTTTTGGGTTCTTATTTCATGATTCTTTTTGTTATTAGGATAAGTTTGTTTGAATTGTTTGTTTGATTTTACGTCGTACTTTAAGCGATAGACAATTCAAGCAATCGCGGAACACTATCAAAAAGTGTGTATCATTCTCTTTCAAATAAGATTTGTTTTGACCATTTAATTACCTATTGTGGCAGATAATATAGATGGTTGCCTTGTTGCTTTATAAATTGAATTGGTTAATAATCTTAGGAATTCCTAAGGGTTAACAAAACTACACAAGTAAACATGCCTGTTTGTTGGTAATCTGTAGCACATAATGCTAAATGGGTGTGGAGTGAAGGAACAATGTACAGCTGCTAGGGAACAGTCTTAAGCCTACATGATGTTGGGAATGGTAATGTTACTGACTGCATTTACAGCTCACTTGTAATTACAGACTGCTCTGTGGTCAAACTAAGGCTATGTTTGTTGAAGATATTTATAACTTGACAAAATTCTGATTTGACTAGATATCTATGTAGTATTTTTACCCTTGACGGTCTTGTGTTACTGCTGGCAATAAAGACAATGCAGTTGTCAGTTTGAAGCATTACCCAAATTATATGTTAAGTGATGTTACCGTTTGTAATGTATAGTTTTACGATTTAGTGAGGTAAAGGAAGAAATTTACATCACTTTACTTCAAGAAAAATCAGTTAAATATCAGGAGTTCTGAAGAAGTAATTTGAAGTTATGAAAAGTAGTTTGCTGGTGTATGTTATTTCTCAGAAGTGCCATCACTCCAGGCTTTTGAGATGGCCAAAACTCATCATCTTTTAAGATCTAAGGCTAGTTGTTGAAGGTTCATTTTCTCCTCTTGTACTTGCTGAGGTATACCTGACAGATACCTGACAGACCAGTATGTTTTCTCATCCAGATCCCCACTTTTACATATTGAAATTAGTTTCTCTTTGGAAGACCAGCTGATGTTGTATCTAATTGGATTGAGTTTACACTGACCTTCTTTGGTATTTATTCTTCCAACCTGAGAAACCTCTATATATACCTGGCATTTGAGTCGTGAGGAGTTTTCACAGACTCTTTGCCAAGAAGTCCATCTCCTTCAGCTGGGATAACACAAAATCAACATCTGCTTACCTTGTATTCTGATGAAGTTATTTACTTGGTGCGCAATATCCTAATTACAGGCAAATCACAATTTATTTTCATAACTCATCTTACCTAGATAATGGACCAGGGCTATATCCTGCCTTTATGATATGGTAACATACATCTCCATTTTATGCCACCATAACATGTATGTACATTACAGCTTTAAATAATTTGAAATAAAGCAAATAGAATGGAGTTCATTGCCAAAAATCAAAACAAGATTTTTGTAATATTTGAAATAAGGCAGAGTGAACAAAATTGTTTTGTGCACATATTCTTGAAATGTACGACACTGCTGGCTGTTGATTATTCGCTATCATTAGAGCTGTTCATTTCATCAATGTAACTTGTAAGTTCCAATATGATTTGTGAGTTCAAGTGTGATTTGTGAGGTCCAGTGTCATTTGTGAGTTTGAATGTGGCTCATGGGTTCCAATGTGGCTATGGGTTCCAGTGTTCTAATGTGATTTGTGATTTCTAGTGTGGTAAGCAAGTTCCAGAGTGATTTATGAGTTCCAGTGTGATTTGTGGGTTCCAATGTGATTTGTGGATTCCATTGTGACTTTTGAGTTCCAATGTGACTTGTGGGTTCGATTGTGACTTGTGGGTTCTAATGTGATTTGTGGGTTCCAATGTGATTTGTGGGTTCTATTTTGAATTGTGGGTTCCGATGTGATTTGTGGGTTACATTGTGGGTTCCATTGTGAATTGTGGGTTCCATTGTGACTTGTGGGTTTCAATGTGATTTGTGGGTTCCATTGTGGGTTCCAATGTGATTTTTGGGTTCTATTGTGACTTATGGGTTCCAATGTGACTTGTGGGTTCCATTGTGACTTGTGGGTTCTAATTTGATTTGTGTGTTCCATTGTGACTTGTGGGTTACAATGTGATTTGTGGGTCCCATTGTGACTTGTGGGTTCCAATGTGATTTGTGGGTTCCAATGTGATTGATGGGTTCCATTGTGACTTGTGGGTTCCAATGTGATTTGTGGGTTCCATTGTGACTTGTGGGTTCCAATGTGATTTGTGGGTTCCAGTTTAATTTTTACGATCCTTTGTGCTATTTCTTTTGGTCTGTGTTTTTCTCTGCCAGTTATATGTGAACTGCTATCATCTGTGAAATAAACTTCAGTGTTCCTTAAAATACAAAGTAAATGCTATAAGAACATGAAACTAAGGTCTGACAGATTTGACTATGGTAAACATATAGCTCGGATTGATCAGTGTTTTGCCCATCATTCAGTCGTAATGTAATTTTTTAGGGGTGTGGACGGTTTTCATATTTGAAGATATCAGTGTCTAACCTTTAAACCAAAACCATAAGAATATTGGTATTATTAGTTAATGTGGACATTTGTGAAAGAGTGTAGGAAATTTTGTGATCGTCCTGTAAGCTTTTATGGCCAGAGTTACTAACAAATGGCTGTAGGAGCTTGCAGGACAGTCATAAATTTCCATACACCATGAGTGAAATGTCTAGGATGAATATATTATCTATAAAGCTGTAGTGTGCGATTTTATTCACTTTAAACAAATACATGTAGAAAATTGGTTTTGCCTCAAGCCGATCTTTGCATTCCAAGTCACCTCCTCTGAGTTTAATTTAGAAAATAAAACTTTGATTGGAGGCAGACATGTATGTTTTTTATTACACGTGAGATGTTGTGTACCACCCTGCAAACTGATTAGACAAAACACCCAAAACATTTGTTTGACAAATAATAACATTCTTTAGCCTTTTAAAACATGTTGCATTTATACTGGGTGTTGTTTACTTTCAGTGCTGCCACAGAAGTAAATTACAGCAGTGCCAGCCTTACCTGATTCTTCTTGGTCGACTGTTAAACGATATCCCTGGCTTAGCAGAGAAATTAGTACATGAGCATGGTAAAATGTTTTTTGGCCGTTTTAATCTTAAATTTACACATATTTCTTATGTACTACCTTGAAATCAAGAGTTATCCCAGAGGAAAAAGTTTGCGAATTTTAAGTATCTTAAGAGTTTCTTTGTTTCTGCCTGTGTTTCATCAGTTCAATACAGCACTGATGTAATTAACAATAAAAAAAATACTTTGTGGCAGTCTATTAATTTATATTTAAATACAATATGAAAACTAAAAACCAATTATTTGGCAGGCTAAAAAGTTAATCAAATAAACAGAAAAGACTCGGGCTTGTCTGTGATGTCTAATCCTCTTAAGTTAACACTCTTCAAGACAAGCAGAGGGTTGGTAGGGAGCTTCCTGTTGCCTGGGTAACATGAAGCCGCCCTGTTTGTGATGTCTTATTAATCAATTTAGTGGCAGGCTGTCATTTGAGTTTAATTACCTTAAGCCCAATTAAATAAACAAACAAATCAAAAGTCAAAGTTTATATAGCTGCCTGAATCAAACAATGTACCTTTCTGCAATTGCTGCAAACACTGATAAAACATTAATCCTTTCTGCCACAAAGATTAATCAAACCTGTTGGTTAATCAGATGAGCATAGTCTTGTTATCCATATTGTATTTGATGTTAAAGTTTATAATCTTTGAAATACATTATTTACATTATGTATCTTGGTATGTGAAATAGCCTTATTAACATGAAGATCATTGTCTTCAATTGAAATATGAGAAATGACTGTTTTTGTGGTTAGCAATAAAACACTAAGCAAACGGTAGTCATTAGATGTATCGATGAAACATGATAGCTCTTTTAAGTGGCATTTAGATTTGTTTGTTTGTTTGTTTGTTTTATTGGGGTTAAACATCGTACTCAAGGGTATTTCCCTTATATGTTGACAGATTGTCTACGTCACACTCTTCCTTGCCTAATTACAGTGGAAAAACGATAGGAAACTCATAAAAACCAACCCTGCGATTGCTGTAGCCACATCGTGTGACTCAATCAAATACCTGAGAGTTGACAGACGGACTTGATCCTGTGGACAGTACATCAAAGTAGGATTAGTAAGCGCACACGTTAACCACTAAGCCACGGTCGAAGGCAAAGTGGCATTTAGAAGTTGGCTGATGAATAACAGAGGTAACATTGTCATTGACAATAAAATTGAATTGAAAACAGCCTGAGTATCAATACCAAAACTTCATCTCAATTAAAAACGGAAATTGTTAATCCATAAGTAGTTCACCTGAACATGACCATTGTTTAACAAATATGTTTACAGATGAACTATTGCGTGAACTAGGTAACAGTTTACTATGTTCAGTAGAGGAGACTGTGTCAGCATTGTTCTATGTCATGATATTTGTGTTCCATGAGGATTTACAGCCATATCTACCTCCTAAACTCTGTCATCAGGTCCAACATAGTATAATAATACACCTGACCAGGACAGAATCACAGGAACTCCTTATTAATCTACTGGGTAAGGTTAAATGAATGTACTGAAAATTATGGGTTTTTTTTGTACATTTCTTATTGATTCTGCCTGGTAAAAAAAGCAAGAATATTCAATTAGCAGGCCCTTTGTGTATTACAGTTTATGAAAAAAGGGACCTCTTCATAGTTTATGTCCAATTTTTCTGATGATTCTAAAAATTCATTCAAATTCTAAGGGTGCTTGTTGTTTTTTTTCAACAATTTTGTTTCAAAACATTTAATTATAGCTGTCAGAGAGTATATTTGTTTGAGTATATTTGTTTGTTTTTTAATATTTACATGGTATTGAGGCAGAGCAAAATAGATTCAGGAGTTGGGCTAATGAATTTTGTAAATTTTGTGAAGGTAAAAACAGTTGGTTTAAAGTCAATTATGAGCTGAAGAAAACATTCGGCTTAAGGAAAATAATGTAATGTCTAAGCGTTTTCCTTTTAATGCAAGCTTGGTATTTCTTGACAACAGTTGCCGAAAAGTAAACTAAATAACTGGTTTTCTATATCCCATATTTAAAATGTATAAAATGAGAAGAAGTTGGTCGTCTTGAGTAGGTGTTACAAAGTAAACTAAAATGATGGTAAGTGAATCTTACTTTTGACATGTTATCAGTGTGTTTAGATAGTGTTTGTTTACATTCAACAGGTTTACTGCAGCGCAACTTGATCAATAAAGAGTTTACTGGATCCCTGCTGAGTCTGTCACTAGATGGGACTAGCTTACTGACTGGCCTCAAGAAACTGCTACTCAGCAGAAATGATGTGTTGCAGATGTCAGCGGTACAAAGCTGCAGTCTAATCCTGAGCAAAGCCTCTAAGAGAAACCATGCTGTCAAACTACTGGAGGCTGATCTAGCCGGCAAGTATCAAATTTCATGGCAGACAAAAATAAACTAATGTTTGAATGCTCATGATACATCTTCTGCTACCTTTGTATGTAATTCCCTTAATGTTGACTTCAAACTGTTCTGGTGCAAGCCGGCTGAATAAACCCAAGCCTTGGGGTATTAAGGGTGTTGTTTAGGTTTTGGTCATGCAAACATAACCTCACACACTTGATAAACATAGAGTTTGTGCACTAACCTGGATTTCAGTTAATCTATATAACATTGATTCTAAAAGTTTACAGAAATATATCTGATCATTTGGACTATGTTTGATTTTGTCTTTCACTGATATTGAAATGAATGTGGATGTATTTGGGGTTGAAATAAATTTTTAAACTTAAATTTAATTGAAATTTCTTTGTTTGTGAGTACCGGTGTGTGTTTGCTGTAGGGGGGGGGGGGGGTGTAATTAATGATATTTGGAATATTTTATTTTGGTGGATATTGGAAGGAGATGAGGAAATGCCAAATGTGTTTAGTGATTAAGGGATGTTTTGGATTTAGTTATTTTTTAAGATGGGGGAGGGAGGGGGTATAAACAAAATTTTAACTATACTAACTATTTAGCAAAAGGAAAGCAGTTCTAGTGCCAATCAAAGGCCAATTTTCATGATATAGAAAAATAGCCTAACGGCTTAGATAAAGTCTATGATTGATAAGATCACAGTATTTCTTTATCATCCTCTCCAGTGGAGCTAAATTGATGCAAATTTACTTCCCCTTGAGCCCAGGCTGTGTCCACTATCAGGTATCATGACCTAAACTCAAAGCATATGGCCTGTGTACAGGAGTCTACTCTCTACTCAAAATAATCCTACTTATCCATTTGTTTGTAGAATATGAATTTCAAAATTATGGCCTACTACTTTTTTTTTTAAATCGGACAGAACAATCAATCAACCTGAATTCAGTGTCTACCTGAATATTTATTTTTAATGAGGAGCCAACACTCGTACCGTCTGAGCTACAGACGCTCACAGCACAAAGACCACAAATTTTCATCCAACTAAATGCTGCGAATATTTCTGTAAGAGAAGCACTGACATACAGATTACATGATTGCAATGTTGTAGACTGATGTCCAAATTGAAAATAACGATGTGTTATTAAATATTAGTATGATCAGGATTCCAGTGCACATTGAGTATTTTTGATAATGAGATCAGAATCATAATTCAGTTTGGCTGTAGCAAAAACTCCTTTTTATTGGATCAATGTTTCTTTAAATTCTTACTCATTGGTCAGTGATTATTTTAAGATGGGGGAATTAAATTGGGTAATTGGCCAGATGACTATTGTTTCTATAACAAAAGGAAAAGTGCACTGAATTATAGTGGGGTATTTTGGTTATGGAATCTACATCTAAGTTTTATGGCCAGTATGAACTTAAAAGAAGTTATTTTAAGCTGCATATGTTGACTCTTCGCTTTAGTGTGTGCAGCATATTTGTAGAAAGTAGTGTTGAAATGTTCAGTTTAAGTTACCTTTATCACAGTGAAATGTTATTCACTGTGATAAAGGTAAGTACACTAATGAGTGCTGCACTCTCCTACTGTTCAGTGTTGTTTTTTCATCTGCTACCTCAAAAAAAAACAGCGTGCTATTTTGAGAATAACTTGGTATTTTGACAACATTAACATTACCCTCCCCACCTTTTGCCTGGGAACACCATTTCCAGATTCCTTGTACTGTGAATGTTATTCACTTACAGTAATACTCAGATATATGTAACATACTACATCAAGCCATTAGTGTTCCATGAACCATCAACACAGAATACATTGAAAGCAGTTTGAATGTCAACCCTCTCAGCTTAAGAAATTGTCTATTTGTTCAACATTTTTAAGTTAACAATAAAAAATGGGCTGATCGCTTTGATTTTCTTGCTCAAACACAAGCAATATTTATGGTATTCAAATTTCAATAAATTTTTCATAAAACAGCAGATTAAGCTAATCCATTCAATCTTATTTTTATTTAATTTAAAACTTGATCGCAGATTTGTAACAGTTTTATCTCTAAATATCTATTTTAGAAATTTTATTTGAGATGTTGAACAGAAATGACGAACAACAAGTAGAGTAAGGACGTTCTTCGTTGTGTTTTCTTTATGTATTTAAGAAACCCTCATTGTATTAGTTTTCTTTTTCATTTCTTTTTGTAACTTTTGATTGCTTCAACTCTTCAGCTATGAATCTTGTTTCTTTATTGACTGTTGATATCATTGTTATTCTTATTTTTTTTTTTTTTTTTGTCTTCATTTGCTTTGCTCATATACCCTAGAGTTATATTGTATGCTTCTGTACCGTTACTTTAACCAAAACTGCTAATAAATATGGTGTTGAATAACCAGAGAAAAAAACACACCAGTCACTATATGAGTAGTTCATGCCACACTAGTACATGTTTAAAAAACACACCAGTCACTATATGAGTAGTTCATGCCACACTAGTACATCTTTAAAACGTTGTGGTGAACAGATTTCTACAAATGTCATTTGGTGCATGCTTTTTGCTGAAATGAAAATTTAATCAACCAAGAAGTTATTCTGCTTAATGACAAGTACTGATGGCATGTTGTAGAGCTACATCTCAGAGTTTAATTAAAATTGCAGAAAACTGAATTGTGTTGTTGTGGATACATGCTGTGCCAGTTCACTGTGTTCTTGTTTTTCACAGATGGTTTTAATGTCTGTGTGCTAATATTCTGATTATCAGCTGTACCGCAGCAAACACATGTACATTAAGTTTAATGAATGGCCTTACTCACTGTAAGGGTGTTGCTGTTAATTCTGATTACAGGAGAGTTTTTAGATGTCTTGGCATGCTGGCCCAGGTAGAGGAGTTCTTCTCCAGATGTCATACTCTCTATGGTGAGATTACAATACATGCCATGTGGATTTGTGTCGCAAAAACAAACCAATTACAGCGCCAACTCACTAAATCTATCCCAAAAATTGTAAAGTATTATAGTTAAAGAACGTTAAACAGATCAAATTAACACTGTGGTTTCCATTTGTCTGAGAGAACAATGATAATTTCTAACAAAAAAAAAAGCCTTGGGTTCAGGGAGACTACAAAACATGTACATTTATGCAAAATTCATTTTCTCTCCCCTCCCCTTCCCATTAACACATGTAATTTGTGTTATGATGTTTCATTTGAGGCATGCATTGAATAAAGTTTAGGGGTATGGTTTTCTTGGTTATATGTAAGCAGTTTGACATTGGGGGTTGAAAGATGACCTTGCCCTTTTCTCAAAGCTATATCTGTGTTTCAGGTATCACCTCTGTTCTGAGAGCTGTCAATCATGTCAGTGAGAGAAAAAACTCCGCCCCTTTGAGGGAAGGCCTCCAGCTCTTAGCTGATATACTCCATAGGTAATGTAAACCCTTTAATTATTCAAGCAATAAAGAAATTTCATAATTTTTTTTTAAGTTTGTTGATTGCGAATAAATGTTATATTGGATTAAAGATCCCTAGGATTAAATACTTTAGTATTGCTTTTTTTCTTCTTCATTTTTTTTTTTTTTTTGAGAATAATAATTGAGCATTTTGGCAAATAACCCAATTCCAAAAGTCAAAAGTTTTATTTTCACCATGGTGTTCTTCCTTATTTCATATTATACAGCTTTTTTATGAAGGTATATTTTCAAGAAAAGATTAATATGTTTTCAATTGTGGGATATTTTAGTTTGTACAATTTGTCAGGTGAATTTTTAAGTATTCTTTGAGCCAACTCTTCATACATCATTTTTGTAGCCTGTATATGTAAGTCTGACATTTTGAGAGTATGAACTGTGTAGGCAGGTCTCCAACTATTTGCTCCAGGAGTTGCATGCTATATGGAATCCAGCATCTTTACTCTTTATATATCTGTTTTCAGACAACCCTCCTCTATTCCCCTCTTCAGTAATCCCAGTGATGTGAAATCTTGCCTGGTTACCATAGCAACTTCCATGAAGAAACCCGATCGCCAGGTGGTCTTGCTCTCACTGCAGGCTTTCAAAGCATTTCTCAGGTATAGAGAAAGTTCAAGCCCAGATGTGGGGGCGACCAAATATTACCTACACACTACCTCTGTTAGCTAGTTCTTAACCCACTGTACTTTTCTCAGATCCTGATGTATCCATTACATTTACACACATATACAAGGTTCCCAGTTACTTTTTTTTATACACGAGAAGTTACAACTACATAGGCTACAAGGAATAGACACTTAGATTATATTCTTGACTTTAAAACAATATCCTTTTCTGCAGGATGGTCAAAAAGCCGTAATGCATTGTAAATATTTATACATCTTTTTTTATTTAATGCCATAATTAGTTATTCTCCTTTGTTGTTGGTGTATGACCTGCTTTGTAATATTGTAGCTGATATGATGCATTAACTTTGCATCTATCTCCATTAATAATAGGAGCCCGCAGCCAGGTTTTTGTGATTAGCCTGTCAGAATTTTGATCCTTCTTTGATGTACCCCTTACAGGTAGAGTCCCTCAGGCGACCTCAGGTTCATGTATATGATAAGAGTCGCACAACTTGAAGGTGACTTTGGCAGTTGCAGAAGTGGGTTTCACGAGGCATACGAGTCCAACTTAAAACCCCCAAACTTAAAAGCAAACAAACCATTAATGATAATAGAAAGAAAGATAGTTAAACATAATATTTGTAATGCTACCAATTTTTCTAAACTATATGATCTCCCTGTATAATGAAGAAGCATTTACCTTTTCATAGCCTACCACTTATACATGTGTGAAGTCCCACTAAAGTTTAATCAATAACATGATTTCTAGCTGTAACATCTGATAGTTTATCTCTAATGTGTAGTCATGGTTCAGTAAGTTTTATTATCTCCAGAACCCCACTGCATCAGATTTCATTACACTCCTGCTTCTATCACATTGATGATAAACATGTGTTAGCATCTCATTCTTCTTGTAAAATTTGAACATACCAACCTCTGAATGTAAATAGTTATACATGTATACAATAAATTTACCAACCCCTGAATACCTGAAACTGGAGTATACCAAGTTTCAAATTAACTAACCCTGAATACACCAGAAACAGACTATACCATCACGTTCCCGTAACTTACACCAGAATACACCAGAAACCAAGTATACCAAGCCATTGAAGCAACCTACCCCCAACTGTGCCTGGAACCAAAGGGAAACCAATGTCTGAATTAACCTCCCCCTGAATGGGCCTGAAACCAAAGTGATACCAATCCCTCAATTTAACACCCCCTTAAATTTGCCTGACAGATATCGAAGGGATATCAATCCATGAATTTACCTCCCCCTGAATGTGCCTGAAACCAAATGGATATCAATCCCTGAATTTAGCTTCCCCTGAATGTGCCTGAAACCAAAGGGATATCAATTCCTGAATTAAGCTCCCCCTGAATGTGCCTGAACCAAAGGGATGTCAATGCTGAATTTTAGCTCCCCCTGAATGTGCCTGAACCAAAGGGATATCTATCCCTGAATTTAGCTCCCCCTGAATGTGCCTGAACCAAAGGGATATCAATGCTGAATTTTAGCTCCCCCTGAATGTGCTTGAAACCAAAGGGATATCAATCCTGAATTTAGCTTCCCCTGAATGTGCCTGAAACCAAAGGGATATCAATCCTGAATTTACCTATCCCTGAATACACAATAAAATGAGGTGAGCATAACCTTGCTATTACCAGAAACCTTAGTATATTGATAACCGAATACACAATATTCCTAAGATATACAGACCAGTGAATGTTCCACATACACAAGATACACAAGAAACGCAGATAAAAATAATACTGAATATACCAGAAATCTGAGCATACCCTGAATATTCCATAAGCCGGAGTACCATGACCTGGTAGTCACAAGAAAGTTGAAGAAACCTACATAAAAATAATCCAGAATATATCAGAAATCTGAGTACCATTAACTGGTAGTCACAAGAAACCTACATAAAAATAATCCTGAATATATCAGAAATCTGAGTATATCCTGAATATTTCAGGAGCCTGAGTACCGGTACAGTGACCTGTATAAACAAGAAACCTAGATAAAAATATCCTGAAAATCTCAGAAATCTGAGTATACTGATCCCTGATACATCAGACATTGAACTACTACTTCTTCTAACTAAGAGAAATAAAATAAATAATCTTAGATGTAGATCTATTTTCATATGGTATTACCCTGCCCAATGCTTTGATTATGGGGGCCTCTTCCTTTGACTCTAATAATAGTTTTTACTACATCAATATCAATTTCTGTAACTTAAGCAAAAAATAAATTTTAGGATTGATAATACAAGTTGTTATTTCTCATTATCATATAGTCTAGTTCCATCTCCATACAAAGAGATTTTGTACCTAAAATATATATAAATAAAGAATATCTATGTCTAGACTTAAAAATCTTGTGACGGAGTCTAATAGTCATAGAGCATAGACAGTGTTTAAAAAAACAAATTAAGTAGAGCATACACCAAGTCAAGAAGAGCATATACAAGTCCAAATCATTATCTTTTTTGAGTCCGATTGTTTTGACAAACCAGAAG
The DNA here is from genome assembly GCA_030265115.1 of Mopalia vespertina. Lineage (NCBI taxonomy): Eukaryota > Metazoa > Mollusca > Polyplacophora > Chitonida > Mopaliidae > Mopalia > Mopalia vespertina. Next base: position 10,471 of record JAQQZZ010148051.1, on the reverse strand, counting down.
ATAAAGTATATTTAAATAACTTTACATCAAGTGCCTCATCCTATTACACCATCACTAAGTAGTAAACTTTACAATGTTTTTCTATGCACTTATCATAGTCCATTGTAATATTGGACAAATGATGTAGGTCTCTTTACAGACAATTCCTATAGTCTTGATAGAAAGCACATTATCAGTCCCTAAGATATATTTGTTATATTACTCATCCACATTTCCTAGAATTGCCCGTAAACCAGAGAAAGATTAAACACACCAGCATTTCTAGCAGAAGTAGAGCATTATTAACGTCTGATTTAACCTAGAACTCTGCTTCTGATGTATAGCAATGTATTTCACATTATGATAAGTTGGTAGCTCTTCGAATCAAAAGGAAAAAGTTAGATTAAGAATAAAATCAACCCAAGTATTTATCAAATAGCCATATTGTAGTACCGTAGTCTTCAAACAAATACTCATTTCTGTAAATTCCATTTGCCGTGGCAGTTTATTAGGAGCGTTTATGTTGCACTGGCAGAGAATTTATTTTCCATTACAGCAAAACATGTTTCCTTATATGGTTGTGGTCTTGTACATAACTGTTGCAATACACCACCCTCAGTGAAATACCATTGAGTGCACCATAAAGCATGAATCAATAAAATCATCAAGGATATGATTTGTTTGTTTGTTTGTTTGTTTGATGGGGGTTTAACATCATACCCAATGGTATTTCACTTATATGACGATGAATTGTACACGTCAAATTGTTCCTTGCATAATTACAATGGAAAACTGGGAGGAAACCTTGTAAAAACCACCCCCACGATTGCAGGAGCCACATCAAGTGGCTCCCTCACATAACTGAATTTTAACAGAAGGACTTGATCCTGTGAAGGCGTGAATGGTACATCGAAGTAAGATTAGTAAACGCACACACTAAACACTAAGTCACAGCTGCAGGCCAGGATATCTAGAAGATGAACCAAGAGTCATTTAAGCTTATGATATGCATCTTAAAACTGCAAAAGGCTAATAAACTATTCCATTGTGTATGAACCACTGTTGTAATATTACTGGTGTGGTTTTATTCATGCTGTCAATCACTGGAGGAACATTAATTTTCCATCAAAACACTTCACATCTTATGGCGGTTTTGTGCAGCTGCTTATGTTTTTAGTACATTATCATCCTAGAAGTAAAATACCATTGAACAATTGTCAATCACCAATAAATAAATAATTTTCAGATTGGCCACTTTTGCAGTCATTGCCCAAGTATATTTCTAAAAGCAATCACACTGGCACAGGGATGTAGATTAATTACATGTGCATCTATCTATTCTTTACATTGAACAAGTTGCATTGTATCAAACATAATTTATTCGCTTTGATATTAGTTACAAAATGTCAGATTAAAGATTGAAATGTGTTTGAAACAAGAGGACTATTCACATTATTGGTTCTGATTACTTGATTGTGAAGTGGTTCAAAATTGTTTCTTATTAAAATAATTTGTTTAATAGGATGTCATCATTGTATTAGGGAAGGGGTATTTATCATAAACAAGGTGCTTGTACAGAAATTGTTTCAACATCTCTTTATTTTGCTGTGGATTTGTGTTTCAGTATGAATCACCTTGGTTCTCCTGTACCCTTCACTGAGATTGGGAAGACAGTAGATCTGGCTGGAGTTAAGACAGGGGAGATAATCAAACAGAAACATCATATGGCTGGCTCCAGGAGGTCTGCTTCTAACAGACAATATCAGGATAAAGCTAAAGACACATGTCTTATTGCCATCAATACATTCCTTCACTGTATCAGTCAGGCTGCCAGGTACACTACATACATTATTTCCTTTTCACTGGAGGCACATTATTTTTCCAACAATCACCCCACTCTGGATGTGTTTAAAGGAAGGGAAAACAACTCTGGCTTGTATTGCTTATGTTAAACTTGTTAGTGAAATATATGGATGTCCGCTATATATTAAACTGTAATGTAGACAGATATGAGAATACTGGGTTTAAGTACTTTTTTCATCAGATGGATGGGCCCTGCCAAATTTGACCAAACTATACACCTCTGCCACAACTACTATATACATTATTTGGTAATACACTAAATGTACAGCTAGAAAAAAGAAAAAATCACTAAGAAAAGATAACTCTTTCTTTCAAATATATTGTTATTCTCTTTTCATGGAGGAATATTACATAAAAAAATTCAAAGCTGATTAATTTATTTCAATATGGAGAGGATAACATCATGGTCAAATATCAGTTATATTCCAAGGGAGATAATTAATTCTCTTTACATTCAAAACATGGATATCATCAGCTGCTGATGTATTTAACCATACTGCATGAAGTTTTGGGGGAGATTTGTAAATTGTCCGGACGCTTTGAACCTACTCCAATTGCATCAGGGTGTGTTCTTTCTATTTTTGGCGCATGGTTGGAGGGAGCTTCCTGTTGCCCTGGTTCTTTCTGAGCTAAAGAGGAACAGAAAGCTGATATGTTTGTGATGTCTTTGTATTGTCCTGTGAGTTTTCTGTATTTGTCATGTGAGTTTTTTGTTGGTGCCAGTGGTGTGACACTCTGTCGGGGGTGGTTTCCTTCACCCATTGGGTTGACACGCCGTCATGTGAGGGAAATAACCTTAAGTACGGCGTTAAACCCCAATCAAACAAACAAACAAAAAAACCAGAGGAAATGCTGCATATCTCATGGGCTAACGGGTCATCGAAAGGCGACATAAAATTGAACAATTTTATTCATTTAAAAAAGATTAAACTTGTTAGTATCTTTATAATCGTTTGTTTGTTTGATTTGGGTGACAGGTATCTGTAAAAAGTGAAATGGATTACTGTACAGCTGCATGACATCAAAGCATAGTCCCGGTGTATTTATACAGCTGTAATTTGTCTTGATACGACCGCACAATTTACGCCGTTATAGCTGATATCACAACATTTAGACATTCAAAACAGTAGTAGGTTTATGACCAATGTATATGTACGTAAGGCATGGAGGTAAGCCAGCTTCCGGTTTTAATCAAATGTGGGAGAGGATATGGATTCTCCTCATGGGGCTTATGGCACATCGGTCTACGCCCTCTTTTGTCACAGTTTGGAGCATCTTCCCCAGGCAAGTCTGATGTCTCCACAAAGTTCTGTCATACGCCTTGCCACACTTACCCCGTTGTGGCGGTCAGACAAAGATCAAAGCGAATTGAAAAAAACGAAGAGGATAATCAAATACATCAGCCACTTTTCAAACAATGTAACGCCTCTGCAGAAATATCATGGCAAACAGCACAGAAAGACAATATTCTTTTCGATCACTGGCCCTAATTATGCGTCTTCTTGGTTGTCTGTTACAACGGCATGATGAAATTTTTACGTACTTTGTTTTTAATGGGATTTAAATGTATTTCAATGTTCGGACCTATTGCCGAGTAATATAAGGCAACATGGTTACAGGCTGCTGCGCATTGCCAATTACGCGAACTATGAGGGATAACTCCTCCTTGTTTGACTACAAATATGGCCCAAGTGTGACAAGGTGTGGAATAGAGTTTTACGTCAGGACACACCTTGTCTTGAGAAGTTGGCTCACTCGCAGCTCGGAGACGAAGGGTTGTAACTAACAAATGATCTATCTGATTACCGACTGTTTTCGGTCGGAGACGTATTAGGGCTAAGTTATAATAAAGAGAAGATGCCAAAGTTATTGGTGTTTATAAATCAAAGATCGAAAACTGTCCACAAAAAGCGAAAACAGGTACCGGCTTCCATAAAGATACCCGCCGTTATCCTTTAGTAAAACTAACCATCCATTCCGTTGCTTTCGTTTAAAGTTTTGATCGTTCGACTTGGAACAATTTGTGTCCACTACGCTGGCGCATAACCAAGACTTACGCTACAAGACGTAACTTCAGTTATTGGAAGTGTTGGCTATTCGCTGTCATCGGCTGATTGATTCGTTGATTTTAACGCCGTGCCTAAGACTATGTCATATACATTGGCGAAGTAATCACACAGTAAAAAGCCACATAAGCACAGCCATGAAATGGGAATTGTTTGCTCTGTTTCTCCATTGCTTACTAAATATATTTTGAATAAATGAAGAGAGAAGAATGTGCTTGCCTCCACCGGGATTCGAACCCGGGTCCTCATAATTGTTTTTGAAAGAAATCAAAGTAACCCAAGCCATAGTTTTACCGGCTGCACGTCATGATACACTGTTAGAGTTGTGTAAACTATAGACTTAGAATCAACGTGATGTTAAATTCCAAATATAAGCGGAGCGTCCAATGCATACAGCGTGTGTGCCACTGCGTAACTTTCTATTTGATTTCAATCTGTAGCCTTGTTTTACCCGGTTTGTTTATCGTTAGCCTGGGCAAGCCTCCTGTAAGCACTAGATCGAAAACGAGGACCAGGTGAGCATTTTAAGCTTATTGTTAAAAATGCGTAGGGCCTACTGTGTGATATATTTATTAATTAATTTATTTGTTGCACTTAAAACCATGTCAACTTCTTCTCGAATAACTTAATTTTTAATTAGTGGTGCGTGAAATGTGTTTTGTTTCTAAACTTTGGTCGTATATCATTTTATCAATATTGCTGTTGGTTTGTAGGGAGCCGCCTGTTGCCCTGATGCTCCCGGGGCTAAGGAACAAGAACATGACGCTCTTGTGTTGTCTCTCTGTTTCTGCGTCTTGTGATTGTCCTGTCTTGTCTCCGTGTTGCCAGTGGCTTAACATGTATTTTTCCTTACCAATTGGGCTGGCATGCCGTCACGGGAGTTGAATAAACTTAACTATGGCGTTAATTCACAATCAAACAAATGAATTAAGTTTTACAATGATTTTGCTTGACAACTGTATTGAAACTGTCTAGGCCACGATAAACACCCGCCATCAGGTTTGTCACAGGAATCATGGTGACGGAGTTCTAGTCAGCATCATATGTGTTGAGCATTTTTGAGCTATGATTTGTATTCCTTGGTAGTATAAGTCGTAGGTTATTTATCTAATTCACAACATTTTATATAAGACATAAAAAAATGCTGTGTTTCCTCTAATGGCCTAAAAACATTGTGCCAGGCAGGCAGGCAGCATTTTTTTTTTTTTTGTAAAAAAAAATTTTTAGTAGACCTTGTACTAAACAGTAGATATTATATAAAACTGATACAGATGATTGCATGACCGAAAAACATTACAAAAACGATTTTGCTAACAAAATTTGCCAATTTAGAAAGGTCTTTTGAAAACAAAACAAATTTTTTTTTTTTTTTTTTTTTTTCAATTGTTTTTTCAAAAGCCAATAAAAACTTTAGACTCTGAGCTATTATGTAGGGTCGGTCGGGTTAGATGAATTAAGACACTTTTTTTTAGGCCTTGTTTCTATTCTATTTGGTGGGGTAGTTATAGGCCCTTTCACACCGGATCTGCGTACATTTTACGTAATGTGGCGTACCGACTACGCCGAAATTAGGCTGCGTATTAACGAAAAAAATGTTGCTTCGGCGTATGATGGCATATTGTTACGTATTCTGTGCATAGGTACCGCGTACCTACGGCGTATGCAATTGGCGTACGATTGCGTATAACAGGCGTACGTTTACGTAGGTCTGACGTAAAGGGTATGTAGGTTTGCTTGCTGTGTGCTAATGCGCTGTGTAAAAATGCAATAGACGCTCGTAGGAGCCGCGAGTGTAGCCATTGGCGCTATATAAACATAGTTTTCTGCCCCTAAATCCAGAACACATCGCTGCTGTTGGAATTACAGTGGACTGTTGTAATAGCACATGGTAGCGTACTATTGCGTGTGCATGGCGTACAGTTGCATAGTTTTGCGTAGACTTGCGTAAAAAAAAACGTATTTTTTTTGCGTCTAGTGTCTACGCCGAAAGTACGCGAAAAAAATTAAACACATTTTTCGACCATCTCGCGTACCCCTTTGCGCCCCTAAGCGTATAATAACGTAGGGCTGCGTAAGCTCGGCGTAGTCGGTAGGCAACTCTACGTATGGCCGGTGTGAAATCCGCTTGTGCTCTAAAGCCTGTAGTCTCTTCTGCCTTGGGAGACAACTAGTGATATATCGAAAGGTTTGTTGAATAATGTTCTAAATTCGGGAAACTGAAAACGCAGCTCTTCTGTTTGTTCCATAGGGGTTTAACTTCGTACTCAAATGTATTTCACTTAAATGACGACGGATTGTCCAGTTCTAAATATACGGTGGAAACACGTGAGCTAGGAAATCTCGTAAAGAAAAACACAACTTTGCGATTGGCTCATACAGGAGGCCGACGACCGCTGGGTTTCATTTTGGATATCAAAAGCATGTCCCCTCGGTGGCTTTACTCCTCGTAAAAGCTTTCCGGGGCTTAACTGGCTGTCCCTGATATTAAATTTTGACAGACAATGCCACTATATTATTTATATTCCAGCTGTGACCCTGCATGCTAGCCGGAGTTCGAATCCCGGTGGAGGAAAGCAAAATTGTCTTTCTATACATTATAAACATGTACACTAGCATTTGCTGTGTAAGGTCCCGGGTTCGAATCCCGGTGGAGGAAAGCAAAATTGTCTTTCTTTACATTATAAACATGTACACTAGCATTTGCTGTGTAAGGTCCCGGGTTCGAATCCCGGTGGAGGAAAGCAAAAATGTTTTTCTTTACATTATAAACATGTACACTAGCATTTGTTGTGTAAGGTCCCGGGTTCGAATCCCGGTGGAGGAAAGCAAAAATGTCTTTCTTTACATTATAAACATGTACACTAGCATTTGCTGTGTATATATAAATACGCATTTTCTTAAAGCGTGGGTTTCATGTGTGTTTTATGTTTTAAATTTCCATTTGCATTAGCAAACAAATTAACAGTAGGAAATATGTCTACATAAATTTCAAGTCGTGTAACATTGACTGACAAATCCCACAACCAAAGCCCTGTAAAAACAATGCTCTAAAAAATTGTAGATCTGAATGAAAAACATTGCTAACGCACAGTTTTATAGTTTTTTTGTGAATAATTAATTGCTTCCCTTTTCTAACGTCAAATTTATGTACGTTGATTGTCAGATGTATTGACTGGGCCGCAATTTATCATTGGGGGCTATTTTCCAAACGGTTATAGCCTACCGCTGCTGAAAAGATGTACTTCCTTGTTCAGTGAGTTGGAAACGCTTACCAAGTGAGAAAAAAATACATGTGTTAGTTTTACCCCAAAAATGCATAAATTATAATCAAATTAAAGAATACACCAACAAGATTTTCAGTATGGGTTAAAACTAAATCAAAATTAACCTATGAACATTTCCGCTACAGAAAATGAGAGTGACCAGTTGTTACAAATTTAATCCGCTATACCCGTAACTCAATACAACCTGTATTCCAGATTTGATTTTTTAATTGTTTGATTGGGGTTTAAAGTCGTACTTAAGTGTTATCAATTATATGACGACTTACTGTCCACTTTACACTGTTCTTTGCCTAATTACGGCGGGTAATCAGGAGGAAACCTAAAAAAAAGACACCCTCTCGATTGCCGGAGCCATGTCATGTGAATCACTTATATACCTGATGGATGACAGACGCACTCGATCCGGTGAACGGTACATCGAAGTAGGGCTAGTATAGCGCACTCGCTAACCACTAAGCCACAGCCGCGGGCCTCATTCCAGATTTTGGCATATAAGCCTATAGTTTATTATGTTATATAACTGGTACATGATATAACCGTAATAACAATTATGAGGTCCAATATACTGTCACTTATCATTGGCTAAATATAAATCATTTCTTTATAGCCTCTGATAAAGGAATGGCCGTTTCTCGAGGTTTGCTAGAACAAGGTGTACTTTAAAATATCCAATTAAAATCTTCTATTAGCCGTTTCTTTATAGAGACTGATTGGTTTCCGACAAAGTTTGTTTTTATGCATATGCAGCTATAGTTTAAAAACGTCTGCGGGCTTAGATATGACATAGACATCTGAAACGCCCCAAATGAAATGACCCAATTGACCCTGTTCTGGTTATCCTCGAAAAAAAAATCGACGTTTGTCAGCGGATAAAGCAAAGGGATTTGTACATCTGATCAGTGGGCCACAGGGAGGAACAAAGCCTCTTCGGCTATGTTGTTTATAGGCCTATATACCAACATATATACGAAATCAGTATGGAGTGATTGAAATCCGATCCAAATTGGCTCTCCGATATATGTCTTTCGTCGCTACATTGCTTTTTCAAAATTGAACATAATTTAGCTGTCATCTTCAGTTCCCCAATTAATGCACGGTACATTATGTACCTTTATGTCTGCTCCTGACACCAGCCTAAACGAGACGGGCGTTGCAAGGCTGTATGCGTATGGCCGTAAAATTGTATCGGGAAGATGCATGAAGAAAGGAAATAGAAATATTAATAGTTAAATCAAACTTAGAGCTTCATCAGGTTTGGCATCACGTTTGGCCGTAAAAGGGGGCTGTGTTACATTGGGGAAATCGTGTTCTTTTTTGTTGGTAAAAAACGAGTTTTATCAAATACAGTCATTGTTACGTGCATGCTCGAGTTATTTTAACTAGATGATGATCGAGATCCTGTAGCCTATATATATGAGCTCATAGAAATTTCTATCGGAAATTCTTTTATACAAACCCTTCGTGTCCCGGTTGTTATAATTAACGTATACTCTATACTCCTCAAACCGGGATTAAACATATTCGTAATGCAATAGGCTAAACCACGCGAGATTCTCGTTCCTGTATCTGGTATTATCCGTGAGTTGCGCGATACATACTTGGACCTTGAGTGTTACTGCGTGGTATTGAGGAATAAACAATGGGTGATGGAAACACAACCAAGCAATGCAATGCTCTGTTTTATTTGGTTCTAAAAAGAAAATGAAAAATGTTAAGATACAGAGAAAAATATATTAAACTGCCTATTGTGGTCTTTGTTTTCAAAATCTTTCGACTAGAGGTTTATTAATTTTATGTCAAAATTTGCCCGATAATTTTAAACAATGTTGTTTCAAATACATTTTAGCTGGTTTCTTGTCTTTCAGTTTTGCTGTACAGTACTGGGGCAAATGCATATTCCTCGACTATAATTCTACCTATATAAATCAAAATATATATAAAGCAATGATTTTTTGCAAAAGATCGTTCAGATGTTTCATATCTTCTTTTTGTTTTGAGATTTAACTATTCAAAGTCAATTTCAAAGTTTTTAAAACTGGAACACAATATTGCAGAAAAAAACTAGGCCAGATAAGAAAAAACACAGTTTAAAAACTTGGCTCATTCCTTTATTATATATATATTATCTTAGACCTAATATCTCTGCACTGCTTTCAAAATTGTCTCGTTTTGTCGCGGTAAAGTTGAAAGCAGTGGCGACACATACGGCCTAATATTATCTGTGTATTTGACTGTCAGTCGTCCCTCTTCGACGTCACTCGAAAGTAATCAGCTGACCTCTATGGGACATCTTATTGGCTTGGTGCTTGACAGGCCGTACAACATGGCACTCCCCTCGCCTTGGTCTCGCAGCAATCAACGGTATATATTCCCTATAGCTATAGGCCTACTGTCAGCCTGGTCTGCATTTTGTGAAAAAGTTACATAAAAATCCCAGTTAGAAGATATTTAAGTTTAAGTTTGAAACTTTGGATTCAGTTCTTTGCAAGTGTATTTAGCTGGATGAGTTTTGCACGATTTAACGATTAAATTTAATTTTTCAACTCTGTTTTCTCGAAAACTCTATGAGCTACACCCATGAAATTCTTCATGCTTATTAGTGGCATAATAGTCTGGAAAGGGCATATCAAAGTTGTAGCCCGCAGCCGTGGCTTGGTGGTAGCGTGTGCGCTTCTTAAATTATCCTACTCCAATTTACCGTTCACGGGATCGAGTCCGTCTGTCGACCATCAGGTATAAGAGTGAGTCACACGATGTGGCTCCGGCAATCGCAGGGGGTGATTTTTTAAACGAGGTTTCCTCCCAGTTTTCCACCGTAATAAGGCAAGGAACTGTGTGAAGTGGACAATCCGTCGTCATATAAGTGAAATACCCTTTGAGTACGACCTTAAACCCCAATCAAACAAACAAAGTTGTATTTTTTGTTGGCCTATAGTTCTCTCTTTATATATATAGCAATTTCACTAAAATTAATTAGGAAAATTGGACTTTCTGCATTAAAAGAGGAACAATTGAAAAAGTAAGCCAAATGTAAAAAAAATTGAGATACCATTTACTAGATTATTATGTCACTAAAAATATAAGTATAAAATATAAGAACTTCTTGCTGGTATTTTTATATAACCTTTTCACTAATGACAGAATGTTCTTATACAGAAATAAATAAAAAATGAACAATTTTTACACTCGAAGGGGCTGTCCATCCTTAACCCTCTAGTGCCCAGACCCATTTTCCGCTCAAGGAAAATTCTGAAACCTTCAAAACATGATCAAATAGAC
>JAQQZZ010148040.1:0-12742 GCA_030265115.1 Mopalia vespertina | reverse complement strand
ACGAAGAAGTTTTTCACTCCAGTGAATTCAGACACTATCTCTACAACACTAAGAAAAAAATTAAAAGAAAACAAATATAGTATAAGCTTAGCACAATGTGGAATTAAGAACTATATATTAAGTTTCTGCGCGAAATGGGGCCTAGACACGGTTTCAAGTAGATCACTTAAGTCGTCTTGTTGAGAAGGATTTTAAAGAAAATGAAAACGAAGACAATAACACATGATTGATACCCAGGACAATGTTCCTTCAGAAACTTTGTAACCCCAAATAGGCTGCAAGGTCTCAAAAGGGTTTCTAATTGAAGGTTCAGAACCAGTAATAAAAAACCAAAACACTCACTTTTGTAGTCTAGCTGAAATGATGCTGTTTTACTTTTAGTGTCGATATTTTACTTTCAGTGTTAAAATTCCTATTTACATTTAGGGGCAATATTTTAGTTTTAGCGTTTTTACTTTTAGGGGCGGTTTTACATTTAGGGTTGATTTTTTTACTTTTAGGGGCAGTTTTACATTTAGTGTTGCTTTTACATTTAGGGGTTGGACAGACCTTCGACGGAAAGGCCCATGACGCATAATCTGTACGAAAACGACGAGAAGAAAACAACACAGGTAATATCCATTTTTCATTTTCGCAATTAAGAATACTAGCCCCATTACCAGTGAGGTGTTCACAAACGACGTTTTAGTCATCGATCACTAGTTGAACTATTCCGGATGACGAAAACCATGTGTCAAATCACTTGTATCACCCAAACGAAACTAATTACACCATCGTGAAAAAATAGGGATATTGATAAATTTTGTAAATTTAATATTAATTTGCAATTGCTGGATGTTTCTGTTCATGCCATTGAACATGTTAAAGAAGACATTGGTACGTCTGTTAAACATCAGTCCATCGATTTCATGAACTATTTTAGGTCTCACAGTGTCCTCATTTCCCGGACCCTTCTGAAACAGAGGTCAAATTATTCTCTCTATCGCTGAGACATTGCATTCTGTACAGAGACCAAAACATTCTCTCTTTCGCTGAGACTTTGCATTCTGTACAGAGACCAAAACATTCTCTTTTTCACTAGATTTCATATTAATATTGTCGATATTGCCAATTCAAAACAAACAAGTATGATGTTTCAAAGCTTTTTGTGGATTATTACCTGTACAAATCCAAATCACAGTAGGTCAATATATGTTTTTTTAAAATATTATAATGACATCTTAAACCGTCAATTGAAATCTAGTGAGAGTTTCTCTTGGGATACCTCAAAAACGCATTTTAATATCCCAGGTTGGTCCGAACACGCTGCTGAGTAGTATGAAATGCTCAGAAAAGCTTTTCAAATGTGGTATCGAAATGGTAAGCCTCGTTATGGTCTCTTATTGGACGTCATGATAAATGCCTGTCCAATTTAACTATGATGTACGGTACTGTCGTGTCCATGACGCCCAAATTCGTGCTGATAACCTGGTTTATAAATCTTTTTGACATTCAGTAAATAAAGAGGCTAACATACAGATGGGAATTGTCCACTCAGCTGGGGAGTAATAGGCTAAAGCGAAGTAACTTTGTGTGGTCAATTTTTTTTTTAGATAAACCCCAGATAAGTTGTTCTGTAGTTCGATATTCGACGTGGAGCAGTCATTATTTTCGTTCATAATAAATAAAAACCAATACTAACATAATATGAAAACTCAAACTCGGTGTACTTCTACTTGACTCAAAACTGTACCATATGACATCATCGTTGCTTTTTCTGAGGAACGTGGGGGTAAAGGACTGGGGGTGGAGGGGGTAACAGGCTGTGCTGTAATTCGGTAAAAGCGGGCATGGAATCTCTAAACTTGGTGGACATGCACTACGACTAATACTCTATCACGTGACACATTTAATTCTTTCATCCACCGCTAGAGCGCACTGTTTGAATAACAGACTCGAATATCAGTCCAGTCTGTTTTTCTTTTGCTTGTTTTACATCGATCTAAATTATAACAACTTGACCGATGTCTATATATATTTAGATTAAATGAAGGGAGAAAATTGTGCTTGCTTCCACCGGGATTCGAACTTATATATTTGTATTAGTAGTTTTGATACTCTCTATATGTATATCGTAGAGTAAACTTACAACTCCAATAAAAGATACACATGGATACATGGTGATTCAATATTTCGGTTTATTTTAATACCATTGTCAAGAATGATTTTATTGGTTTTAAAATAAACCGAAATATTGAATCAACATGTATCCATGTGTATCTTTTATTGGAGTTGTAAGTTTACTCTACTTTGTGAAACTCATCAGTGGGAATAATGCTATATGTATATATTCAACCTATTTTGGTATAAACGTTATAATTGTTTCCACAATCTAGTCATTATTCAATCGATTCAATTAGTTAATCTAATCTCTGGAATAGAATTATCTCACCTTGTAATCTACCTCTCTACTATAAATATTTGTATAGCTAATAAATAAAACCTAATTAAAATTATCAAAGATATCTGTACATCAGTGGTGCCATGGCTAGCCTGTTATACAGTCTAAAACGAGGGAGAGACCCACTTGTATTATTTGAATGTCTGTATGTCTGGACCGGGAGTTCAACAGAGAGGAAGTGTGGGAAACAGTTGGGGATGCGCCTTTCTTATGGTGATGATAAACCAAAAGAGATCGCCCAGATTTTGGTTCGTTTCAATAGGGAACCTTTGATTATATGAACTATTTAAAGGAACTGGGTCGTGTGGTCGTGTCTTGTTATTTTACCAGTGTCATCACATGTATTATTTTATTGTTATATATAATATATGTTGAACAGTTAACTTGATTTCCATTTTATGTGTTGGCGTTCGTTCGTTCTGACTGACAACTTTCTTTTTACCTCTACCTGATTCTTGTTTGCGATGGGTACTCGCTGGTTAAGAAGGTGGATGTGCACAGTTAGCCGTAACCACCAAGGACGTTAACGTTGTTGAGTTCCTACCACAAAGTAGGTACTCAAGTTCTGATCACCAAGCATGTGGTCAGATTCAATTACATTTCGTTTGATGGTCGATCACGAATATACCAGGATTACGGTTGTCGCCCCATCTACTTGGTTCTTGTTCCTGATGACCATGCTATTAGTGCTCATGCCTACCACTTTATTGGTGGTCGTGTTGACCGCATTCCTGGTGGTTGTCCCTAGCCACTACCAAATTGATGGTTAATCCCGACCACCTTTACATTTGGTGGTCGGCCAACAAGTAAACAAAATCTAAGGAGTCGCATGTGAGAAAGTTTTATGTAGCAGTGTTTATCGCCTTGTACTAACAGTAAGTCGATTATTCCCGGACGTGCGTACATATCTCTTAGAGAAATATTACATTTCTGTATAATATATAATTACACCTTTTTTTTTAAATCAGTTCGTAGGTTTTATGCTTTATTTCTTTGTCCATTAGAGTATTTGCTGGTATATGATTTACGCTGTAGGCCTACTTAAGATTGCACTCACGTGAATGCATGTGTCAGCCCAATGACAGTGAACTCAACAGTGCTCCACATGACAACCCACATGTATCATGCAAGGAAATGACACAACGATAGAGACAATGCAGCAGAGAAGCTTCAAGTTTCCTCATATATAATCAACCGTGCAATCTGGAGCTCCCTCCTTGGAAGCTATGTAAGTAATATATGGATAAAAACATGCTTTACAAATCGAATTCACTGGCTATATTTCGAATGAGACACGGAAGTTTGTAGATCATTTAGTTTAGAGAGGGGTTTTATTTTAAATACGTCATCTGCAAAACGAAAATAGCAATAAGTATTATTTCATATACAGGGAGTCCAATTATTATTATAACTTTTTAAGATTTTTACATTAATAACATACGATGAATACCTCATGTTATAGATAAACATCCCGATTATACATATATCGTAATCTCGTGTTGTTATGTGTCATCTACAGACATCTCGAGAGAATGTAATAATGATGTACATGGTATATACCATATGTAATAATTACATATAAGATATTCGGCATTCGGGTTTAGCATAGTTCAATCGGCAACTTGGTATTTCAAAGAAGAAATTAACCAATGAATATGTCCATAAGGGAGAATGAGAGTTACAAGTGAAGTTTCGCCTTAATCTAAAGATAAGCCAGATTTTTACATATAGTGGCTGCCTCTGTACAATGCCTCTTTTTCGTTATTTTACGTGTGATTTGTTTTTAATTCCTGTTTCTATGGTTACAACATGTTGTCTTGCACCACAACATTTTCTGATTGGTTTAATCATATTTATAATTGTATAAGTATTTTTGAATATTATGATTGTATTCACGCGAGAAAGGCCCCGGCATTTGGACCGAAAGCTCGTATAAGTAAATGATTGCGTGGAGTAGCTCAGAAATTTTATTTAGCTAGATTTTTGTTTGTCCTGTATGCTGTATATAATGTATTATATTAATATATAAGGAAAGCCGAGGGGGCTAGCAATCCGGGAGCTAGGTTGGTCATAGCGAAAAAAAGGAATGATATTTTTCTTAGATTCTTTACCTGGTTCCGTATTCATAAAGCTACTTAAGTATTTCTTAAAGTTAAGAAATACTTTGCCAAATTTCAGCCTTTCATTTGATCATGAAAAAAGTTAAATGTGAAATAATTAAGTTGACGTTGTGAGAATTTTACTTACAATCTTTCATTTAGGATCAGACAAAATTTAGCAAAATGGTGTTTATGTATTTAAAATAATGTTTGAAAATTCGCTAAGTTTTTCTTAACTTTAAGAAATACTTAAGTAGCTTTCTGAATACGGACCCAGGTTCCCAACTGACCCCCAATTTATACAACGTATGCAGTCTTTTAATCCAATAAGCTTCTTTTCTAAACGTTTCTGTTTGATTTCTTCCTCATTGGGACGAGTTTGTGTTTTATCAATAACATGATTTCAAAATGATCTTTAACCAAATATTCAGAAATTTCAGTCATTGGGGATAGCAGATGTAACTCAAATGATTGATGGCTCTAACGAAAGACCCACCAACTAAAAGGATCACACAAGACCCACATCACATTATATGTTCTTTTGTTTTTCAGCTCCGTGCCAACACTATGCCTGCAGTCTGGTAACGGCGGTGGGCGCACACCACATACAAATATTGTATTCATGTAAAACACAACACATCATCATTATTTTTTTGTTTTTATTGACCTGATTGAGAGAATAGATTAACTGTAGATTAACGAAACATTTAAGCAACTGATATTGCCAACTCTATATTCCAGGATAAATATGAAGCTGCTGCTCTTGTTTCTCGCCATGGATGCTGTATCGCATATCATTTCCACATTTATATGTTCTTCTGAGAGAGGCAGAGAGCTGTATACGCTAACAGGAAGGCCCCACAGAAGCGGAATTAGAGTATTGTGAAGAACGTTATATTTTAAAAGTTGGCGTATACTGTACGTCCGCTCATTGTTTGTACTGGTCGACAGTCACCGTACTTAGATATAAGCGGAGACGTTGGACCGCCCGTCCTTACCCTACGTAAACGCCTCAACTGAAAATACAAGATATGAGATTCATAACTTAGGGGGCGTGCATTTGACGATATGGTGTGTTCGAAGAGGAATTCAGAGGCTCAAGGAGGAGAAAAGACTCCGGTGAAGTAGTCATCCCGCTAAAGGCAATTTATTTGGAGAAAAACAAAACTGTGTTACCTTGGACCTAGAGGTGCATAGTGATACTAGTACAGCGCCCTAAAATAAGTTAAATACTCTTAAGTACGGTATAAACCGACGAGTCCAGGAAATAATATAACTTTTTTATTTTATTTCTTTGTTTGATTGTGGGTTAACGCCTTCCCAGCAAGCCAAACAACGTTGTGAAAACGTTTTGATTTGGCCGTGTTAGCACGGTGTTACGTTGTTGCAACGGAATTTTGTGGACTACCAGTTATGTTGCCACAACCTTAGAATACAACCACACGACAACGAAACAGAAACGTAATAGCTACGTTGTAATATTGTTGTTGCATCGTTTAACGTTTTGACAAAATTGTTATTACGTCGTACACAACGCTAACCAATTCACAACAAAATCACAACGTAGTCGATTTGTGTTGTCACAAAGTTAAACTACAACGTGTTCTGTCACGTTTGGACAACGATGTATCAACTGGTAAAAACTAACAACCAAATTTGATCGTAGATTTACGTTGCAGTAACGTTCATTTTTGGTTACTCTGCAACATTACCTATGTATAGCTAGTACACAACGTTGCTGGGTATGCACCCTAATAATCAATGTATACCTCTTTACCTTCATCCCTCCTTTTTAGCATGGGTAATCCATAAATTAGTGTACCTCTGCATACACAATATGTCTTTGTCTGCCATGTTGACAGAGCGCATTTAAAAAAGCTATTAATCGCCGACAGTGTTAAGGCCGTTGCAAGCTTGTCGCACACGGAGCGATTTCCTTGAGATATTTAATCGCCGACGGAACATCGCTCGTGGGAGGCGGGCTATATGCCCTGTATAGCCTTACAAAGGACACAGATAAACAAGTGCGTGATGCTATTAGCGGGTGCGTGATGCTATTAGCGGGTCTAACTGTTGTTTTTGTCATGCACGTATTTAATTTCCACGTTGATGTTCGCGTACACATTGAAATAAAATATTTATGACAAGACCTCAGTTTTTTCTGCGAAGAGTGAAACATATCTCAAGGCTAAAACAGTTTTTCATCTTATTCCAAATAAACACAAGAAAACTATTACGCGTGGATAATCACGATACACTGCACAACGCACGTAAAATGATCAATTTTATGTAATACAAATCAATTCCAACAGTTATGACATTCTGTTTGTACATCGTTTCGAATTTCTAAGAGACCAGCGTTATCACGCAAATCGTTGAATAATTAATAGAAAGCCTTTTCCGCACCGGTAAGAATAATTGTTTGAAGAATTGTCAATGTTTGCTAAAATAATAATGCATGTCTCTTATATAATACAATGTACCATTAGTAACCTAAATGTGCCATTAGAGAAAAATACAATATCGCTATATCAAATGTGCGGCATTAAGTGCGATGGACTGAAAATACTTCAAGACAGAAAGCTTTTTCTTGTTCATTATCAGTCAAAGACATCAGTTTGAAATAATGTTAGAATGGACATTGGCACGTACCAGAAGTGTACAATACGATAAAGACCACACACATTGACTACTAGTAACTAATCTTACTGAGAAATTAACACGAATATAGATGAGCCAGTGCCAGAAACCATGATTAATTTTCGACAAAACAAGTTTAATTCTGTTACTTACGCGGAAAAGTCATCACTGCATCTCTGATATGCCAGAACTTGTCGAATGTCTGTAATGAAATTAGATTGCCGCCATCTTGCTGACAGAAGAGTAAAGCATCAGGCTGCAGAAGCTGTATGTCGCAGTAGATTCTGTAGCAGGTACTAGTTGGCGGGTGATACACATAGTCTAGAGAACCACAGGTGTTTGCTGCAATGGCAGAAACAGAACAATCCAGATATAGCATATATCACTGCCTTTATTATATTAGGTATCTATTACTTTATTTCACTTTTTGATGTTTACTGCCTGGGGTGCTTCTGATCGGAATTATCTCTTAATATAAAAATGGATATTAATAAATAACTTGACAATATGTTCACGCCACAGCGTAGCTGAAATACCGCTAAATGTGGCGTAAAACACTAATCAATCTTTATTTAACAGTTTAGGCCTATTCGGACGGAACTAATACTTTGACATCTAAGCTATGTGGACCTAAAATTTCGATTAAGAATTCTGTACCTTCCTCTACCAGTGCCTATGGCCTAGAGTCAATTTTATCCAAACTTTGTTTCCGTGTTTGGACAAAATTGCGTCTTCTAATACCTTTGTATATTGGGAAATGTTCTAGTCATCCTTCAAAAGAAACAAAACTACTCTCCCAAGACATTTAATAATTATTGACATTTGTCTGTACGAGGGTGCCGGTGTGAAAGCCAAAAAATGTAACCCCATTTCTACTGCAAGTTAAAGGCTGTTTCAAGAAAACTGTTAAACTGATAAAAGAACACAGACTTATACAGTTAGTCACTGCGAGAATTTTCTTCGATTTGAGTCTATACTCATTACTTAACTCGCTCGGTTAAAATAGAAATTCCGGGTTTTCTTAGTTCCGTTGTTTTTAAAAAGTGGTGACAGTTTGGTCGAATTTTCGTATTGTCACCAATATTATTATTACCTTTGCAACCTTACTTACGTCTAGGATAATTACACTATCTACCCTTCATCAATATCAGTAGATTGTTTAACTGAATTTCGAAGCTGGGATACTGTAGGTACATAACAAGGCTCTATTGACTTTCAGATTTTAGATTCTTTTGACAAGCAACGTTTCAGTCAATAGCACTGGTTTCGATCTTGGGAAAGGTGCAAGTTTGTGCACTGAAATCTTGTTATGCTATCGATGAAAGGTTTGGAACTTTGGATCTAACTTAATCCCTCAGTTGCTCTTTGATTGGTGTTACTACGTATTTAAAAAGAGTATAGACCAGCTATGTATTCCCCATCTGACTTTAAACTTTAAACGATTTATTTTGTGTGCACAAACACAACGACTGTGTTGTAAATGGAAGCTAACATAAAAAGCTTTTTTTTTAAATGGCATAATATTATTTCACATACATTGCATGCAGTTCATTTCAAGTATTTCCCATAAATGCGCAACTACAGGGCGATTTAAAAATATAGCCACTATAGAAAAATATTCTGATAAACAAATTTTTTTATGTACGCTCCCGTTTTCAATGATGTCTCTGTGTTTGTGTACAACTGACCTCATTTCAGAGTTTCAAAATGGCTCGTTTTCCTGAATGTTCGTTTTCCTAATGTGCACAATCAAATATCGACATATCTTACAGTTCCTTGTAGGATGTTTGTGTTAAGTTAGAAAAAAAGTGCTTGTATAAATATGAAATTAATTTGAACTTTACAATTTGACAGGGATTGTTCGATTGATTGGGGTAAAGGTCATATCCAAGGGTATTTCACTAACTGTTAACTGTACCTGTTAACAACAGCACAATTTGTTTAAACAAATATTAAGTGGTAGTCAACTTACGAAATATTACGTGGTAATATTCTGTGCCATTTCTTGTCAACCAGAAAGAATCCTGTTGGAAAACCACGGAGTGAAGTTGACAAAACTGTTCCTCTGGGTGAAAGAAAAACGAGAGACAGCTATTGTCATTTCTACACATCATAAAGCAAAAGCCTGCTGTTGGGATGTCTTTGAAGTTTGTGATAACACTTTGGGAAGAAATAAAATCCCGTTTTGGAGAAAGAACTGCCGTTAACCCTTCTTGTTCTTGAGTTCTTTTAAACGAAACAACACATACTGCCAAAACCCAAAGGACAGCATATCTGAACATCACTGCTGTTTTTCCACGTAAACTCAAATACAAGGCGATGTTCTGCTGTGCGCAGTGAACAATAAGACGCTCGAAACTTAACTTGTCGATTGATTCGCCACTGTTTGTGATTTTTGCTGTCGACGTAATGCTGAGAAAAAATTTACTGTATATACATCCATCTCAATCATGGCTAGGAAAGGAAATGAAAACCGTGATTAAAACGCGTATTAAAAGGTTTATTGTTTTTGTTGACGATCGTTCCAGATCATAACGTTAACAATCTACGTGCTGTGTTACATGCCTACTTAAGAGGAACTTGTACACAGTAATTCAACGGGAATGGACACCAAGAATCGAAAAGTTGCACTTTTAAAACCCAGTTATATCAATCGATAGATCCAGGGGCCGGTTGCTCAAAACTTTGTTAAGTAAACCGTATGTTAGTTTTCGTTACGTCAAATGAATTTCTACAATGACCGTACGTTTGCGACGCAACGTCATCTAATTGGTTGTGAGGCTAACGGACCCGGAACTGTACCTATAGCACTACCAAACAACCTGCTGTGAATGGCACTTGGGGGTTGGGATTTAACGTCGTACTCAAGGATATTTCACTTATATGCGTACGGATTGTCCTAGTGACAGTCGAAAACCGCGAGGAAACCTCGTAAAAATCAACCCCGCGATTGTCTGATTGTCGACAGACGGACTCGATCCCACGAACGGTATGGATTATTAGTAAGTGCACACGCTAACCACTTAACCGCGGGTGAAGGACAATTGGTATAAATAAGTCACTGGGAAATTCAGGAACAACATTATGAAGATTATCAGGTATGTGTGGGGGAGCTTCATGGATCCAGTTAAACGGTAGCTGATTCTGTTTGTTGCATTGTCTCCACCCGGCGAGAATTCATTGCTCGACATTTTCGAGAATAATAAATATAGGACAAATAGCACATATCTATGATCTTTTCTTTAACCTTTTCTATTTGTTGCCTTAAGATGCCGTTCTAAACGCCAGTTCCAGACAGGGGTACCAATTGCTATATTTTACAAGACAGATAACAGCTTACTTACCCTTTATGGAGTTTTACATTACCGTAATAATGTTGACAATTAAATATAATGTCAGTGTGACACCGTTCATGGGGCTTACCTCCTCAAGATAAAGTAACATTTCCAATAACCTTGGTGTGTATAGTTCATTGAATTTTATGTTTATCTAAAATATATCACTTGAGAAAAGAGAGACAGATGAAAAGACGGAATCATTGATAAGTATAAGGCCATTTCACAAGTAGAGGCATGGAGATACTAGCAAACACGGGCTCATTGAATAATGTTTCATTCAGTGATATTTCAGTTACATTTAAAAGGTTTATATCATTTATTTAAACGTATTTCCAATCAACATTGTTCTTATCTATAAAAATAATAAAATAAAATGAGAGAAGCAATGTTTAATTGATCATAGTCCATGTTTACGTAGAAATGGTGTAATTCTCCAGAACGTTAACAGCGGATGGATCTATTTGCATATTGTATTTGATGTCATGTTCAAATAAAGGTACCAGTCAACACAATATCAGTATTATTGACTTGTCAAACAAACACACCCAGCAGACATGCTTACGTTTATATGTTTAAATGAAATTAATTTAGTTCATTATTTATCTTTTGCAATAGATTGACAAACAAAACCATCCTATATTAGCGATTGTGTTGATATTGATTTAAAGGCATCAGTTTTGTTTGTTTTATTGGCGTCTTTTCAACTTCTTGGGAACTGGTCAGGAAACTCACCCAAGCACTAATTACCTTCTAATCGACTTTACCATGACCAAGTTAGCATACTGGTGGTTTCTTTGATTGCACATACTACAAGGCAATTTAATGTAAAATGAATGACAACTCGGTAGATTGATTGATTGATTGATTGGTGTTTTACGCCACATTCAGCGGTATTTCAGCTACGCTTTGGCGTGAACAAAGTCAAATTATTTTATTTCATATATAAACTAATTTAAATTTGTAGCACCAAACATCAACAAGAGCTCAAGTGAGTCGCAATATACCCCCGAAGAATTCTTGCCACATGGAATACATTACAATCGAGTTTGAATAGAATCCAACAGGTGACCGCATCTCTAGACAACAATACACCAAACAAAATCCTACACGATATCTTGACACGTGGAATATCTTAACTCCGCTTGTCAAATGGAGCACTCATACGAAGTTTGAATTGTATTCCAAAAGCAGCTTTCAAGTTAATGTCTAGAACCAAAAAGTGGTGGCCCAACCTGTAGGCCAACGTGGTTAGCCTACTTATGCAGAGATGAAATTCAACCAAGTGTCTAACTTAAGTCATTCAGGGATTCTAATCGATTGGACGATTTCAACGTGGCATTCGTAACCAGGTTGAACATGAAAGAGACATAACAACACTCAAATCTGCAGAACTCTTTTAATCTAAGTATTTCTTATTGTCTTAACAAGTTGTCCTTAGATCTATTCAATAGAGCTATTGGTCGCTCAGTGAATGATGACTTCCCAAACAGTGGTATGCGTATAGTGAGAGTCGATGGTATACCTTTATAATACATGCGCTTGTTTTCTTTGAGAGACATGAAATAAGGAAAAGAACATCGGTTCGATTATAGCGGAGAAAACCTTTAGCGCCAAGGTGGCTCAATTGCTTCTATTCTTTGATGTAATACCTTTTATTTTGGTTTAGTGTTCAAAACTGACTGATTTTCATGCATAATGAATAATTCCTCGAATCTAACCATCCTGTTAAGCAGATGGTTGGGAGACCGCGTCCTGTTGCTGTGGCGCTCACAGAGACAACATATAACAGGAAGCTACTCGGTTTTTGTGGTGTTTGGTTTTATCCTTAAGTTTTATGTATTATTGCATTAATCGCTTGTAACCAGCTACATGTACATGGATGTATTTGCTAGAGTATTTTCCTCATTTGGCAGGCGATTGAATTAGGAGTAAGCTCCCTGTTGCTTTCATACCGAAGGGATAAAATGGTGTCGTTTTTGTTCCTGTGATAGACTTCTTTGTTTATTGCTAGTGGCGTCGAGGGTCATTTCCGATTGGGCTGGCACGACATCATCTGAAACAACCTTAAGTACTGCTTGTTTGTTTAATTGGGGTTTAACGTCGTACTCAAGGGTATTTCACTTATATGTCGACGGATTGTCCACTTCACCTTGCCTTATTACGGTGGAAAACCGGGAGGAAACCTCGTAAAAACCACCTCCGCGATTGCCGGAGCCACATCTTGT
>JAQQZZ010148029.1:0-12743 GCA_030265115.1 Mopalia vespertina | reverse complement strand
TTTGACTACAAATATGGCCCAAGTGTGACAAGGTGTGGAATAGAGTTTCACGTCAGGACACACTTTGTCTCGAGAAGATGGCATAAGACCAGCGTTGTACACGGTAAAACTGAGTGACAAAGCAATGTTCACAGAAACTTAAGGTTAACAGCAAGGCTCTTGTCCTATCATATATGGAAAGTTTTACAAGAGAGAAAACAGTTCGGTGGCGATTGGGCTACGTTTCAGTATATATACCAAATGACAAACGAATTCTTTGCCCATTAGAGCTAATGAAGAAGACAAAAATCGCTTCTTCTTGTAGCACGTTTTTCGCTGAAATTTTAGTAAATTGTGAAAAAATACTTTCTCTTCTTAATTGTTCTAAGGAGGTGCAGTGAAATTCGGGGTCACTATTATCTAAAATAAATAAATATGTTTTCTGCGTGAAAATAACTTAGAAGACTGTTTCACTACATAGCAGCTCGTCAGACAGCTTGTACACATGTACCTGATTCTGTTTTCCCCCAGCCTGAGATGTGACACACAGTTCCAGCTATATACGCGTCTTCGTTCTGTGGTAAACAGGCTGGTTGTACATGGTCATTGAACAGGATACCTCGACCATTCACAGCTTGCACCTTTATAAGAACTATATCATAATCGTGAGAATTTGCTGAAATTAAAAAATACACAGATGTTAACATGTATCTTGGAATCGAAATCTATAGATTTTATTTTAGATTTCGTCCTGTAGCGTGCATGCATGTTCACTGTCCTTCAGATACATCTGACCTAGTCGCCATTTTTATACACAGTTTTTAGCCATCGAAACAAACCTCTTTTATGGAAAGTTCCACACACCCTTCTAAGTCCCGCTTAAATTTCAAGATCATTTCTTCTAAGCCCCATTTTTTAATCCAATTTTGAATTTGTATAGGCTAGCAAATTAAGTCATTCTGATTAAGCAACAAAGATTTGTCAGAAGCGGGGCCTTTCTTGGGCACACCTGACCCACCATGTGGATTATCCGACTGCTAGTACCGGCCTCCAATGCCCTAAATTAACCTCAGCCAAAGTATGAATGCATCTATGCTAATGGCCACACATGGCATTTTTTGTAGCCCTTTCTTAATCTGGTGGCGTCTTTGAAAGTTTAAGTTTTAATGGGTTTTTCTTAGCATCTAGTAAGTTGAATACATACTTCTGTACAATTGGTGAGGTATGAGTTTCTCAATTCTGAACTCTTGTTCATAAAGGTCTGGCGATTTGTTATCCATGTCACCCACACGAACTCGATACGTGGATTTTGGGCTTTTCCTGTTAAGAAATAAATACCATTGTATAAAAAATAAACAATACAGTGGTAGATAAACAATGTTTACAAAAAAATTGAAAAAGATTACCAATCTGGGAAAGCCAAGCATCTCACTGACAGTAGATTCACATGTTTAGAAAGAATTTGAAAACGATAATTACCCATCTGTGAAATAGTCAAACATCCTTCTTTATTTTTGTTTTTACTAAACAGGTTCAATACCCAGTTATCGAAAAGTTGTAAGTTTTTGCCTGTCATTTCGCACATTTTATATGGAAGAAGGTAAAAGGCATATTGTTGACTGGGGGTGTCAATGAGAGCCGTTTTGAAGACAAAAACTGGCATCTCCAATGTGTAAATAGCCTTTGAATAGGCTAAGCCTTATTAGCCAAGCCTTTTATTTATGTTTCGGAAAATTGCATCACAATAACGACAATTTAAAGTCATGATATAAGAGAAAGACTATGTAGCACGACGTTGAACACCAAGTAAAGAAACAATTTTTTTTTTAAATTTCGGCAAGGTAAGCTGGATGTAATTGTAAAAGGGGGAGTTAACTCGAGCAGAGATCAATTTATTCGCCAGTGGGAGTAGCTATGGATTGTGGTAATAGCAGTTCGGGTCGCCGAGGGTTGTAATGTAGAGTAGCTCGAAACGAAACTCAAGTAACTTAAAACAAGAGATATAGAGCCTGGACAGACTGTTTGAGAGAAGACCTCGCATTTCTATTTTTATCAGGTTAAGCTTCATCACATTTATTTTCCAACTCACTTTTGTTACTATTGGGTTTTGATTAAGTTTGGATCTAAACATTTTAAAATTGTGTTCAAAACTATATGTCACTCATAATTCTTTATAATGTTTCATAAAAATTAAATTTTATCATTTATAAAAGGCCTTCATAGAGGTGACCTTGTAAAACTGTGGACTAATAATGGCAACGTCCACACAATCACCTAACATGGGTTTGATGCCTGGCCATAAACGCTGCCACAAATATTCCATGGAAATAAAATGTTGGCCCAATTACCAGATGAATTTAATTGAATTTATTCTGGACTCTTTCGTCCCGGTACATCTTTTCAAAGTTTACAAATGTATTTATAAATGTTGGGCTTAAGATCTTTAAAAGGGGGTGAAATAAAATTCTCTGGTGCCAGGTGGACAAAAATAGAAAGACCATACCCGGCTTTGTTATAATATCACACTTGGAATAGTTTTAAAGCATCAAAACAAATTGCAAACTTCCCCTGGATGCCGTGTGGTTAAATATTCCGACAACTGATTACCTACATGTTTTGAATGTTCGTGAGCCACTGTAAGCTATAGGCCTAACGACTTAATGATATGTATTAAGAGCAAAACTATCATTTTTTGCCCATGATGTTATGCTCTCCATTTGGACACATTGTTAAATTAGTCCGCTTTGAATTTAGTTTACGAAATAGTCCTTCACAAAAAGATAACAATTACGTGTGACCCGCTGCAGCAAAATACGGACCAAGTGGCAAATCATTGTTTTGAGTATTGAGCTAAAGGTAAAAATGGCATTCCAGGTCAATATTGAGATTTTAGCGGAAATAAACTGAAGCAACTGTGGGAAGTTTGTGTTATTTAAGGTTTGGTTGCTTTGGACTTTGTTTGTCACATATATTTACTTGGAGAAAGAATTATTTTGTCTACACGTATTTCTGCTATTTCTAGGCTACGTTTAGTGTGCAACCTATTGAGGTATATAGTAGCATCGGCAGAGGTGTATAGTTCATATCAAACTTGGCGGTGTGCTCATCGATCTGATGAAACAAGTATTCACATCATGTTTACTCGTAACTGTCTACATTTCAGCTGAATAAATAGCGAGGTTCCGTATGATCTGCAAACAAAATGTAACATAAGCAATACACGCTATAGATTAGTTTTCCCTCCTTTAAAAAATGTTAAATTAAGAAGTGGACTGGGCGAGTGGTACTAATTGCTTGCCTATCTAATCTGTGCTCTGGACAAATGAGCTGTAATGTAGAATAGCTCGAAATATAAACCGTTCAACTGGCAAAGGTTTTTTTTCTTCCAGTGCTCAGATGTGGCATGTGGTTCTTTATGTATACGATGATATCACGAATGGATGTGAGATTTGCATGATGAACTATCTAAACCTAGTCACAATTCAAAAATAGAATCGATTCTACTTCCTGCGACGATAGATTGACTCTAAGATACACCCGCGGGTCATCTTGATTTGAACTTCTTTCATTTGTTGATCCGTGGCAAATGTCGCCCCAAATATTGGCGGGAATTAATGCGCAATGGTGTACTAGGGTTGCCATAGTCTCGTCCACTATAAAAATCAGTCTCGCAAGACTACTATTGCCTAGTCACCTGTCTGTCAAATCATATATATTTAGTTTGCGAAATTCATGAGATGTTTAGTCACAATGAAGGACGAACCTCAGTAGTGCCATTTAGGCGTGGCACAGTATTTGTACTTAATATTAAACTTACTCGAAGCAGTGAGCTGCTGACAGAATCCAGTACTCTGATATTATACTAGCACCACACCAACTCTTTGTGGACACATATACCCAATTATCGCGGACTTGGCGTATAGCTGCTTGCCAAGGGAACGCCCGATTGGTGGTGGAATACCCGCCCACAAGGCGGCTCTGGCCCACGGATGGTAAACGTCTAGTACCACACTGTACACGGGCTGCAAACAAAATGCTTTCATTTTGAGTTAGATCTCCCAGTAAAATGTATTAAGGGGGTTCATGATTAACAATGCATGGAACGCGTAGCCACAAACCAAGAGTACTGGGCCCATATCAACATTCCACTTCTTCAAATTGCCACTTAAATCATTTCAAGAGCATATCAATTTAAGAATAAAAAAAATCGCGGTTGCCTAGTGCGCTGGAAGCTGATTTGATTACATACTCAAAACAGTGAGCCGCTGAAAAACAACTCTTGCGTTTGCCAGAACCACATCGTGTGACTCACTTATATACCTGATGGTCTATAGGCGAAGTCGAACCTGTAGACATTCCATCGAAGTAAAATGAGTAAGCGTTCACGCTAACCACTAAGCCATTGTCGCGGGTCTCTGAAATTGTAACCAAGCGCATTGTAACAAAGAGAATATGTTTACGTACTCAAAATAGTTAGCTGCTGAAAAACAACCCTCGCGTTTGCCAGAACCACATCGTGTGACTCACTTATATACCTGATGGTCGATAGGCGAAGTCGAACCCGTAGACGGTCCATCGAAGTAGAATGAGTAAGCGTTCACGCTAACCGCTAAGCCATTGTCGCGGATCTCTGAAATTGTAACCAAGCGCATTGTAACAAAGAAGACATGTTTACGTACTCAAAACAGTGAGCCGCTGATATGACCCAGTACTCGCTGATTATAGTGGCACCACACCAACCCCCAAGCAAGCCAATCGAGAGCATTTTACGTATGCCGACTTGCCAGGGGTAGTATCCATAACGATCAATTGTTCCACCCATTATGCCCTGTAGTTTGGGCTCTTCCACCTCCCGGAAGACCGCATCCCGTTTACTTCTTCCCCAACGATCTCTCGTGTACACTGGCCTTGATCCACAAGAGGCAACACTGACTAAAATGTAAATTTACCACAGAATATACACACAGTATACTGCATTACAAATAAATAGCAAAAGTCGGGTTGTAAGCTAAAGCCCATTCTTATATGAGCCCCTCAGAGCAATAGTGGTCTAAGTGCCATTTTGCAATTTTTATTGTTATTGGTAGATTCTGGTAGCTGAATAGTTTTTCTATTTCCTGACTGAAAGCAATAGTGATACAAGTCCAATTGCTCGTTGTATAGCACATTATATTTTTGGACTATAATTTACTTAGCTAGCTCTTTACAACTTTGAGAGCCGTTTACTCAAACTGACCAAAACGGCACTTAGACCCCTATTGCTCTGAGGGGTTCCTATTACGATACACATTTAACTAAATGGTATAGTGCAAGAACTTGTAAAACAGTTGTACATGTATGTTTGGGTTTGAATACCCAACTATAATATTAACGGCGCATGACGGATTGCCAGCCAACCGGGTAAAGGAAACCTCCCTCGACACCATTGGCAACAAATAAAAGACAGCACATGACAAAATACAATGACATTACACACAGATCGGCTGCCTATTGCTCCTTAGCTATGAGAGCACTAGGGCAACAGGAAGCTATCTCCCGACCACCCGCTCTGAAACAATGGTCTATTGCAAATGTTATTAATAGTGATAAATCATAGTAGCTTATAATATAGGAGAAAAATGTATTAAATTATAGTGATTAACGGTAATTGTTTATAAAGCATAAATTTGGTCGAGGAAATAAAACTTGATCTATTATAAAAGTTTGGGCATGCTTTGTCTAAACAACAAAAATCCTTTGATATTACGGAAAATTATCAGCACTGTGATCCCATACCTGATGGGGTGGGGGTTGGTATTGGAGAAGAACTACTGTACAAGTCCGTGCCCTGAGATCTTCGGAAACACACGACCCCAGCATCTTCCTCGTGGTCACAGGCACGAGAGCCCCATGTATCCGAAAGGCAATCCTGAAGATTGTCTTCATCGCCTGAACATTCCACGTTATCCAACCAAATCATACCTGTTCCACTACCAAACGACCGTGGAACGCCGTCGCTGCAATATAAGGAACAATGGCATAAAACTTTTATGGGAGTTCGGATTGTCGACGGAAGATTCACTGTTTCAGAATAAGGACTAGATCGTAACTTCTTGCTTGCCCACTTGGGTTAATAACGGACACAAAAAATGTTAATCACCTTTATTTAAAGTTTAGCTATCAAAGTTTATCACAGAATTTCTAATAAATGTTTGCACTAATTAAAAAACGGCTTAATTTGAGACTTCAATTCAGTTTTTTAATAAACTAATTATATAGGCATTGACAAAGTGTTTGAGATTAATGGGATTATCACAAGAGACTAGACTCGCCATTGTAGTTTGTGTTGTCGTGTAATTACAGTGATGACCGAAGTAGGCCTAAATGTGTACTTCACCTGAACATCTAACAACTGAATTGATCTATTGCAAAGGCTTATCACCTGGTGTAAAGATCAAATGTAGTTTAAATTGATAGCCCACGTTTAAATAAATGTCTATTTCAGACACTTCAGATTATGTTCATGTCACAATTAAAGGATGTCGGGATGTTGCATCATGGCGCATTTCCCCCATGTATCGACTTCTGTGTGCAGTGCACGAAGCCCTGGCATCTGCTATATGATTCTTACTCTATTAACCTTGTCAGACGAAAGATCAAAGTGAAAATAGAAAAACCAATTGGCCAATTAAGTGCCACTCTACTTCATGGCGACATCAGAATTGTCATCATTGCAAACCATTCTAAAAAATAATCGATTCTATACTTCAAACCCTAAGATAGACCTACACCCGGGCCATCTTGTTCAGTACTTCTTTTATTTGCTGGTCTGTGGCATACGTCGCCCCAAACATTCGCCAAAATTAATGCGCGATGGCGGCAGGCATAGCGTAGAGAGTTGTCTTAGTCTCGTCCCCTATAGAAACTCTCGCGAGAGTTAAGGAAACAACCTTGAGTACGACGTCTTACGACAATCATATAAGCATTCATCAAACGATAATAAGATTGACTGATTGATTGATTGCTTGATTGGTTGGTGTTAAACGCCGTGCTTAAGGGTATTTCACTTATATGATGGCTGTGTAGTTCAACAATAATTTCAACAATCAATATGTGAAGCGTTTCCATAATGTTGGAAACTGAATTTTCCTCCAGTGCTAAGTAAAGACAGCATTGCTACTCTTTCAATAAACTGTCCTTAGCCAGATGGCAACGATAACAAGATGGACAGAATTTTATACTTTTATCGAAATATAAGAAGATATAGATAATTCTATCAAATCCATTCTCTAGACGGCTCTTAAGTAGTATAATATGGCAAGTCTCTATAGTTCGTGCTGCAAATAAATTTATACAAGATGTTTTTGTCCTACGATGAATATGCCCGTATTCCTCACCTGTATCCAAGTAGACGACACACGACACGGGCGTCGTTATCGTCCCATCCGTCATCACAGACCGTCCCACGAACACCATTCCTCGTGATCTCTACACGACCCTGATTGGGAAGTGTTCCATCCACTAACTCTATTAGAGGCTCTGGGAAATATAAGATTACGTTTGTCACGGACAGCTTTGGTTCTGTAATTATAGCTTCTACGATGAAAAACTGTAATTTTATGATGGAGGCAGTATTTGCTCTATCCCAACGTCTATGGCATTGGAGAACAAATTTAAGACTGGCTTTATCCATAACACGCTTTATGATGTAGAAGGGCAAACTTTTCACGGACATTTTTTTTTTCGTTCTACGGCACTATATAGGACATAGAAGAGCTAATTTATAACGGACAGTTTTTTTTTCTATGACCCTACAGGAAATAAAAAAGCTAATTTAGACAGCTTTGTTCCATGACAATCTGCAGGACATAACAGAAAAATTATCACGGATAATTCTTGCTCTATGTCGCCATGTATGACAAACAAAAATGATCATGAACATTTTTTATTCTGTCACGGGTCCGGACCAAATTGATAAGCAAATGGCTGAAAGACCACATTTCCAACATAGTTACATAACAAGCTTTATGCAAGGAAATTGCAATTGCGAATATTTAATCATGCTGGGCGGTTATTAATTTAATAAAACGGTAGCAGAAAATAACTTGGTCTGGATTTCCGATAAATTTTTTAAAACATATGTGTATGAGGTAGGCCTACCACATAATTCGTTTACTATTGTCGGACTCACGCTGTTGTGAATGGATTACGATGCATCTCAACTCGAGTCACCAGAACCAGACATATTTGAGAGGCAACAAGGAAAATAATGAGAGAGTGGACATATCATCGAAGAGGCATTACAATCGGCCCTCTGACGTCAAAACGGGTAGATTCGTGCTATTTTCATCTTTTCTAGCCAATAATTTTTTTCCGAGCTACTCTCCATTACAACCCTTGGTAGATTGATCGCATGTAAATGGAATTACAGCTGCGCCCCTAGACCTAAATGACGTCTTACCTTCTCCTTTTTCTTTTGGCCACGTTATATGTCAGGTATCAACGACATAACGCGATGCCTCATTTGCTGGAAGGAAAGTAGCAGTAACTAAATTCGGTCCGGCCGTAAAATAAATCCTTCTAGGCAGCTCCCGGCCTCAAAATCGGGTTTATGTGTTCTTAATGGCATAAGGTCACGGTAAAAGTCATTTCCGATACTTTGTTGGGGGTATTTCACATAAACCAGCCATGAATATTCCGAAATTCGCTTTTCATTTCAAACACTTAGACATATTCGCTACGAAACGAAACGTACCTCCTGCGCAGGAGATTGCTATTCTCGGTTAGAAGTTATAACCGAGAATAGCACTCTCCTGTGCAGGAGGTTCGTCTCGTTTCGTATTCAGAGGCAGACCTTATTTCTAGAGCTTTGGTACAGCTGCACCTCGTATCTCTATATACTATATAGCCTATATAAGATACGTATTCGCATCTAAGTCCTTTCGAGACATTCCATGGGAGTACACATTTTGTCCAATAGCAGGATGTACATTAATGCTGTTTTAAACTAACATCAAGGTAATTACAAAGTATAATTAAACCATTAATATTCAGCCTGGATGTAGAAGTGTCGGGCCTGTGAGGGCTGGGGTTTTTCGGCATCCCTTACTCACCACAGTTTTGTTCATCCGAGTCGTCACCACAGTCATTGTCCCCATCACAGATATAGGAGGCCGGGAAACACTCACCAGACGTACACTCGAATTGGTTAGACTGACACACTGCAATTGTTAGACAGAACCTTTAAATAACCTAGATAAAACCAGACCGATTGCTTGACTGATTGATTGATTGATTGATTTGTGTTTTATTGAAGATTCAGTGGTATAACAGCGGTGGCGTAAATGAGTTAACAGTTTATATACAATATTTGATATATTTTATTTATATACCAATGAAACATTTTTTTGTTATTGTTATAACTCTCTGAACTGTGACCCTGTCCGGACTACAGTACTTTTTTGATGACGTCTGCTTACTTCAGTATGAAGACACAAGTGTAGATTGTACTACAGGAAACAGGGCTATAATGACTTTAACCAGAATAATTATATAATTCATTTAAAAATTGATTTCAATAAGTCGGTGAAAAAGGGATGATGGCTTTTAGAGGATTATTCTTTCAACGATTCATTCGAGCAATGTAAGGTATTCAAATCTCCTCAATATGTCAACTATGTGTATAATCCACTAACCATCAGGTCAGTTAGAACCCGGTAGTTGATACAATCTGGTATATCTATACCCCAGATACAATAGACCCGTAAATATGTTCCTGTCCATTATTGGACCTTCAGGGATTCACGTTTAATGTAATGCCCAGTATGCAGTATCTTCCTGAGGCCAGGCGAAAAGAAGATCGTCGCATTGAGCCTCTCTTTCTTCCCTACCTTGCCTTAATAGATTAAAAAACCTGAGTTAAATAGAGTATACAACGGCTACTTTTTGATGACCTCTCTTTACCGCACCCAATCAGACTGGGGCTTTCTTAGAATAAGAAAGAGGCGGTCTAACCACAGGATGACAAGTAAGCGCTGTAGGCTATACATGTATATACGCGCATGATCTTAGTGCATTAACGAGTCTTGACATCATCACAGACGCGTTAATTAACATTGGTGCCAAGCTTGTTTGTTGTCGATATTGATGTGTAAACGGCTTTCTGATTGGCTGCTTGTTTCTGCAATAATCCAATTAAATTTTGGCCACGTTTTTGCCTCGAATTGCAGCAAGGGGTAGTAATGCGGAAGTCTCGTCTTACACATTTTAACCCTTGTAATGGTGAGATGAGTATACAGACGAATACAAACTTGTCTTTGACTGAGCGCTAACTTTTTGTCTATCGAAGAACAAACTTGTTGTAATAAAAAAGAATGGTATAAAGCCCAGCTTCAAACACCACTTTGAACAAGAATACCACCGGGTAAAATTGACCTTTCATGGACCAGTTGATTAAAGACTTTTTTTGTAAACAAAAATTCAATAGGTAATCTATAGGCCAAAAATAGCATGTTCTAAAACCCTACCTTTAGAGCCCTGACAGACCACTCCAGCGGCTTCGTAAGGTTGGCAGTGATGTTGTCGCCAAGGGTCGTGGGGACAGTCTTCTATGTTAGTCTCGTCCCCCACACATTCGACATTAGATAGCAGGATGTTTCCATTCCCTTCGCCATACTCCGCTTGAGTTGACGCACTCACAGCTCTCCTATGAGAACAAACAACACTCATAAGATTCTGTACACTGCACGTGCTTTTAATGACAATACAACCACACTGAAAAAAATATTCCTAAACATCTTAAGGAAAAAGTCAAGGAGTATTCCTTGAATAAAGTCCCAGCGGAATAGTCCATAAATCTCAAGGAATAGGACACGGAATTTGTCTCGAGGGCAAGGATAATTCCAAACTTATTTAGGAGGTCACGGAAAATTGCACAAAAGTCAAAGGAAATTCCACATTAAAGGCGTTATGGAATTGTTTCCATAACTTTGTTAAGGAATTGTTTTTACAGTGCACTGTTGTTGCCGCTTGATACAAAAAAAATATGAAGAATGCCATATCATAAGTTTCGTGAGATGTTTTAAGGTACATGATTGTCTAAAATAATTTTTTTCGTTAAAACAGAATCACACGAAATTTGCTCAAGAAGTAAAAGTTATATGCTTTCGGTTCATCCCATAACTCTGTGCATCTGAGGATCAAAGCATATATGGATTTTCCCGACGAAATCATATTTTTGTCATCAGAATTTACTATTAGTGAAGAAAGAACTTCGTCCAGCTGAAACATTTTGCTGGCCATTTTGAATTTGATAAAGGCTTACTAAGGCTTACCTGTATCCAAGCATTTTGCAGACGACGGTTGCATCAGGCAGGTCCCATCCATCGTCACAGACAATACCCCATTCTCCTAAATACTTGACTTCTACCCTTCCTGAGTGTTCATCGTTACCATTTGCCATGCGAACCTCTACAGGAAACGGAGTACCTTAAAAAGAAAAGAAAATCTTCATACCGGAAAAGAGATTATAGGGTGAATAAGTCTCGTTATCAATTTTTACTTGACTTCCGGGTATTTCGTTCAAACTCTGTCGTTATATAGGATTTAAATACCGACTTTCGAGAGCCATTTTTCGTCTTGCTGTTGGGTGGAGATGTAGGACCGGAAAGAAGAATGTGCATTTTTTTTACTTATGGCTTATGCTGGAAAGAATGTAGGGGGTACCCGGAAGTGAAGTGAATTACATGTAGTAATGCAGATCACATGACGTCACTTTCCGGCGCTATTGAAACCTTTGTCGAAACAGAAGTTTGGTGTTTAGTGCATTTGATTTAAAACCTCGGCGTTTTGCTTCCGTGCCTTCCTACATCCCAGTCTGCATTGAAAAGCTATAGATGGTACTTGATGGTTACAAGATTTGTTCAGTAATGTCATGCAATATTTGGTGGGGGTTGCATCGCTTGTTTCTACTTTGTCTTATATAAACAGATATAAGTGGACTTTTCGGTGACTTGAAGTTTACTGAATAAAATGATCAAAGAAGCCTTGTAGACATTTTTTATTCTGTGACAGGCCTATTTTTTATGTTTTACTAAGTGGCCAAAAATTTGTTGTTCTTTTGGGGTATTTTTTGTTTGAGTATTCTGTGGATAAGACTCCCGTAATTACAGTGTGCACTGTCTCGCAAAGTTTGTAAACTGGAAGCCATCGTCGTTTACATCGTATAATACTGGTAGGTCCAATTATGCTAAATGATGGCTTGATAATGGTTAAAATGAACAGCCAATAACCATGCATTTAAAGGGAAAGGCAACTGTTTTTTTATAATTTTTATTGCAAATTTTCAAAGACAACCATCTGTATTGCACTTGCCATCGAATTAGCATAGCCGTTAATTAGTTAATTTAAAAAGCGGAACCGATGTCGTTGTTCCAAAACACAGTAGTCATATCACCTAGTCGTGGCTGTCCGCTATTGTCTACACTGATTGATGCTTTCATATGAAGCCGAAAGTGAGGGTTCCGTCCCCAAGCAAAGCAACAACAACAAACAACCGCTTGTACATATTATCAACCTGGTTCTAAAAACCACATGTAAGCTGAAAACATGCTAAACGTATATGTGTTACTCAAAGAGCTATTTCGATATGTATACAACAGATTAACATTGCGCTTGGATGACCAAGGTTATGTATACGCCGTGTTGTTATTCAAAGACAACCATCTGTATTGCACTTGCCATCGAATTAGCATAGCCGTTAATTAGTTAATTTAAAAAGCGGAACC
>JAQQZZ010148018.1:0-12743 GCA_030265115.1 Mopalia vespertina | reverse complement strand
TTCACTTATATGACGACGGATTGTCCACTTCACACTGCACCTTGCCTTATTTCGGTGGAAAACCGAGAGGAAACCTCGTAAAAACCACCCCGCGATTGCTGGAGCCACAACGTGTGACTCGCTCATATACCTGATGGTTGACAGGCGGACTCGATCCTGTGAACGGTCCATCGAAGTAGGATTAGTAAGCGCACACTCTATCACTAAGCCACGGCCGCATGCCCCGATATGTTTTGCAAATTCAATTGATATTTGTCAAAATACACTAGCTTTCATTGAATAAAGTCTATATATCAAATTGTTAACCCATTAAAAAAAGAAAGAAAGACCTACAACTCATTCTAATATCCATATCTATTTTGATGTATGAATACAAACCTGATGATCCGGATATTCTGGATGTCTTTCCACCCACATTCTTGGTAAGTGAATCTGAGATATTCCAATTAACAGCTGAAATACATTGTCGATTCTCTGATTGGTCTTCAGTCTTATTAAGGCCTTAGTTTGTGACCTCTGAAAAAATTTAAAAAATAAAAAGATTGAAACTAGCCTGTTCTTCGGAAAATGTTTTATGTACTGCTTTTATGTATCAAATGTCCAGGTATATTAAAGATCTTAAATTGATTAAAGAAATAAAAATGAATAAGACTGGGCTATTAAGTATTAATTATCCAATTTGTTTCCATTTTGAACAAACATAGTTCGTTTCTAATAAAAGTAATTGCCTAACATTAATATGTAGCAAACAAGATGAGTATATGCCCAGATTCTCCCCACAGCCCAGGTACTCATTGCAGTATAGATAGCCCAAATTGTCCTTACAGTCCAGTTTCTCCTAACATGCCAGATACTTCTTACAGCCAAGATACTTCTTACAGCCCAGTTTTCCTTATAGTCCATATTCTCCTTATTCCCTAGTTTCCCTGACATCCCAGATACTCCTCACAGTCCAAACTTGGCTGTCTTCAGGAATGTCAACGAGGGAATGGGCTGTGTAATCAACTCTTGTCTCTCTTACAATGATAGTTACAACATTTTATAAAGTATTTTGAGATACTACCCATACAAGAACATTTTGAGAGTCAATCAATATAAAATCACTGGTGGGTAATCGATATAAAATGTATTGATGCAGTATTTGTGGTCAAGAGAAGAAACTGAACAGGGTTTGCAAAACTCTACCTCCATGTCAATTCCATGTGTTGGGCAATCCACCGATGTAATGTCAAAGGGCATCTCTACGGCAACTTCAACTTTACACTCCTCCACTCCCTGAAGATGTTGATCGAGGTTCTACACAATGGAAACAGAGAGATTGTAGATTTATTAACAGTAAACAATGAAAGTTGTTCTTTTTACAATATCAAGCTGTTATGGTGACTGCATGTGTTGTCTTCCCTAATAGCTATTGCCTCCAGTCACACTCAATAAACATTATTTGCCGACAATATGACAAATATCGGATTAGAAATATCTGAACCTGGTCAGAACAAGTTCAACTATCTCCCAGGTTCAAAACATTTCTGAAATGTATTTTTTGATTGGGGTTCAAGATTGTACTCCAGAGTATTCCACTTATATGACAAAGGATTGTCCATTTCTTACTCTGCCTCAATTAAATATGGTGGAAAACCATGATGTAGCCTCATAAAAACCACTCCTACCATTGCTGGAGTCACCTTGTGTGACTCCCTGAAATACATGAGGTCGCGCAGAGATTTCGTACCTCTGAGTTCAACACATTTTTGAAATGATTTGTTTTTGATTTGGGTTCAACATTGTACTCCAGAGCATTCCACTTATATGACAAAGGATTTTCCATTTCTTACTCTGGTGGAAAACCATGATGAAGCATCATAAAAACCATCCCTACCATTGGTGAAGTCACCTGAAATACATGAGGTCGCGCAGAGATTCGAACCTGTGAGCTGTGCAATGCAGGAGTATGTGAGGGAACTAACACTTATTCCATACATGTGTTTGTTTGTTTGTTTATTAAGGTTATTTCCCCTCATATTCCCCTCGACACCACTGGTAACAAACAAAGACAAGACAGGACAGATACAGGACAATCACAGAACATAATACAAAGACATCCCAAACAGATTGGCTTAGCATTGCCCCTTAGTTCTGAGAGCACCAAAGCAACAGAAGTGACATCCCAAACAGATTGGCTTAGCATTGCCCCTTAGATCTGAGAGCACCAAAGCAACAGGAAGCGCCCTCCCAACCCTCTGCAAAAAAATTTGAACTTACCCCAGCATTGAACAAGCCAATGAAGTCGGTCGATAAGGCAGGCAGATGAAAACAAATTTTCTCATCCACAATTTGAAGCTCAGTTACATACATCAGCTTGATGAGGACCACATCTTTTGTTTCCATATTACCAAGCTTTACATTCAGCAAAGACTATAGAACAGAAAGTAATTTGTCCATATTTATTTACTTATAATCCAGGATGCATAACATGTAGGGACAAAACCAGGGTTTTCAATTTACAGTGAAAGATAACTATACAAAAATATCTGGCTCCGGTTGACCTGTTCTAACAACAGTGCATTTTGGATTATGGGGGAATTATGGGGGAATTTTGGGTATATGACAAGAATAAGCACTCACTGGATCGTCCTGGTGTTGCTCCAATAACACAGTAGTATGGCCTCCTGTAACTGCTTCTCTGTGTATACTCTGAGCCTCGTCCTTCTTGTGGATCTCTCCACAGATATGACGGTCGTTAATAAAAGCTTCAAACCCAGTGACGACACAACTCTCATCTATTGGGAACACATACTGTACATCAATCGCTGTCTCAGAGTTGTTCATATACATCTGTTCTATTGTTACCTAAAATTACATGAGATAAAAAGGTCAGTTTTGCAAAGCCTTTTGTCTACGATTTTTGGTCAATGGATCTTTACATATTGTTTAACAATGCTCACAACACATATGAATATTGTAAAATTGTGCAAAAGCCCTCATATTGTTTTATGGAATTTGGTGAAATCCAAATCCATTCGTTGTCTTAATGGGGGAATCTATAATCCAAGTTTCACGTTAATCTGTGAGCTTGTTCTCCAGTGATATTCACAACATACATGTACAAATTGATAGACAGCTAATTTGCATAATTTATGTGCAGAATTATGTGAAGCGTTTCTTTCTAAGAATGTAGTATCATGTTTAAAAATCATACGTTAAATAATAGCACAGTTATGATTAAAGTAAGGGTATCACAAATCCTTTTTTACCTTAGCAATCATGTCCAATACAACTGCATCCACATTGACACACACCAAAGGGAGATAAGTGCAGCTGTCAGAAATACAATTAACACCAATTTGCCTGCACCGAGAATTGGTTTTGGTCATAACTGGCAAAATAAAATAAATGCATCAAACTCTAGGCCACTTTTACTAGAGATCATTCAATTAAATGCACATAACTCCATTTAATTAAATTATCCGCACTTTCATAAAATATCAAATTTTGCAAAATCTACATACATGTAAATACTTACGAATTACTTCTTTACACTTGGTTTCCTTATTTTTTATATCCAGAAAGGCTTTATATTTAAGTGCCTGACAAACATGGACTTTTCAGTTTATTTAGAAGCTTGTTCTGATTTACTTAAAAACAAGAATATAAATTGAAGGTTCGGAAAGGTCAACGGATGGCAGCCATCTTGAAAAGTATGAAAGTCTTCCAAGATCTACTTGTCAAAAACAACCCATGTAAAAGGACTCAAATTATATAGTTGTTATATTTATTATTTTTATTTTTATTGAAGAGTTAACTAACATTTGTGGCCATCAGTTGGTTTAGAAGATATCACACATCCCACTGTCTGACAACATTCTGGGATACACAGTGGAAGGCTTTGACAGGCAGAGATTTTGTTTTGAAATCCCGTAAACCCTTCCTTTCTCGTCTCCTTAACTGGATACACATCATCTCCAAACATGGACAGTTCTATCAAATACGACAACCTCTGCTGCATTTCATTTTTTACAAGAGTATCAGTATCCTGAAAATGATTAGAAAACTTTCTTGTGCTTGATTGATTGATTGATAGATGTTTTACGCAGTGTTTACATCAAGACTGTGCATTCCAACAATGTT
This sequence comes from Mopalia vespertina, assembly GCA_030265115.1. Classification (NCBI taxonomy): domain Eukaryota; kingdom Metazoa; phylum Mollusca; class Polyplacophora; order Chitonida; family Mopaliidae; genus Mopalia; species Mopalia vespertina. Next base: position 8,618 of record JAQQZZ010148018.1, on the reverse strand, counting down.
TTGATAATTTTTGAAAGTGCTGAGTAAAGACAGCATTGATACTTTCCAAACTAACTGCCCTTAGCCAGAGGGAGAATTTTCTTATCAACTGTGCATTTATTTATTTATTTTAATGTTAGCATATGATTGGATGCTCCCAACACACCATCATGAGTAACTGTTTGTTGGCTTTGGGATTAATGATATACTTTCAGATATCTCACTCATTGTGTATCAATCCAAAGGGTGAAAGAAATTAGAGACAAAATATAAATGAGGAATTTTACTCACCCAAGGCTGAGAAACTGATTCCACAGAATCTGGAGTCTTATTTTTCACAAATACAAATCTGGGTCTTGATAATTGATCGTTCGAATTGATTACCAGGATTCCCCTGCAATACATATAAACCATACCGGAATTTAAAATGGGACCAAAACAAATTATTAACAAACAATGTTTTTTAAGCAAAAGTATTTCTAGGATTTAAACTTACATCTTTTTGCATGGTAAAAAAGGTTTTTTGCATACAAAAAAAAACATAAACACAAAAAAAAAAAATGTGGAAAGAATTCATTTTGGGCTCAAAGATAAGCCAGATTTCATTCAAAGTTTTTGTTACGGGTAAAGTATCTAATAGAATGATTAATTTGTTTGGGGTTTTACGCCATACTTAAAGATATTTTACGTATTGTAATTACCCTACACTGAAAACTTGGAAAAAGGCAGGGTAAAAGAAAATAAAAATAATATAAGTAATGTTTTATTCTTGTCTAATGAGTCAATATTAGTGGAGAGTCATTTGAATGCCGATCTTCAGTTCTTAATCTGGGTTTTAGCGACAACCCTGCACTTTCATTTTCAGGACAAGTGACACACCACCACCAGTATGCATGAGAGCTTCTTCACATATAAGACACAGCTCCCATCCATCCGGGCATAAATGTCATTAATATAACCCAAAATTCCATCTGAATAAATTGTAAGACAAGCAAAATAAACGAAATATTTTTCTTAATGTATCACATACCTTGCCAACACGCCTATAACCGCTGTTAACTCTACAGGGTAAAACTGAAAATCATTTGTGTCCATCTGGACAGGACGGGTTTTATCCAAGAAAAATATATGCTTGACTACACACTGGGTTCCAAACCTATAAATATAAAACAGCCATATATTAATTCAGCAATAATTCAAACAAGACAAATGGGTGTTTCCCTTATGTTATGATGGATTATCTATGTCTTACTGTGCTTTATTTAAATACAGTGGGAGAACGAGAGGATCCTGCATAAAAAGAAATAGTGCAAATAAGTAAAATAATAGTCATTGTTTTCAGTGTTTCTAAAACAACTCAGAGAAAAATCAGATATATGTTATGAGAGGTTGGCGATATCAGCGGATCAATTTCCAACTTTGACCATGGGTTGAGATAGGCGGGACCTAGGGCTAAGACGGAGGAATTAGCCCTACACATTGTGCTAGGTCTGGGTGTGATACGGTGGAACTTTCTCAATCGGTGATCAGCTTCTGTGGCACACAGCCATCATTAACTCACATAACCCTGAGCATGGCATACAGCAACAATCAATCAATTAATAGAAAAAAGAAAAAAGAAAAAAAGAAAGCTTTTTCAAGACTCACTTGCTTAAGTTCTACCTACTATGCTACAGAAAACATAAACCATGCGTTTATTGAGTAGATCAGTAACTGGGCCCGTTTTCATAAAGCTACTTTAGTATTTCTTAAAGTTACGATATATTTAGCCAAATTTCAGCCTTTTATTTAATCATGAAAAAAAGTTAAATGTGAAATAATTAAGCAGACATTTTATAAGTTTCACTTGTAATCTTTCATTTAGAATCATACAAAGTTAAGCAAAATGGTGTTTATGTATTTAAAATGATGTTTGAAAATTCACTTAGCTTTTCTTAACTTTAAGAAATAGTTAAGCAGCTTTATGAATAAGGACCATGATGTACTGTAACAATACATTCATTCATTCACTAACATGAGATGTGATAATCGTCACAGTACCTCTGTTGAAGTTCCGTAGCTATCGGACTCCACAGTGGGGATGTAGCAGCCATTATTGTAGGCTTGTGCTGAAGACAATGGTAAATATGACGAGGATTGACATCGTTTAATCGTACATCCAGCAGGGATACAGTCATCTTTATTAACTGTCAAATGAAAAATTAATTAATTAAGGAATGAAAATTTTAATGAATGAATAACTGATAAATGTTAAATATATTTTAAAAACATATTGGCCCTGCCCTTGTTGGATGTATAAGGCAATTCCAGTAATGTTCATTTTCCCAGCACATATTGAGGTATCATACTACATACATTACCTCTGTGCTCATTGGGTTGAGAAACCTACAGTCACCACTGTAGACAACACTTTTGTTAAACCAGTGACTTTCCATCAATACACAGCCTACTGACCACAAACAAGATATCTGGCATATATAAGTACATGAACAGTAATACCTATTTTGATTTAAATCATAGATTAATATACTACCATAGTGACACTGGGATGTTATTACATTTATAGCAAATATTAAATACAATACAGCTGATAAAAAAGTTACAGTTTCAAGCATTAAGCACACACACAGTTATTCTATTTCTAGGGTCCAGGGGGATTAGCATAAAAAGTGCTTAAAATATATACAGTACACAATTAGTTTTTTCCTCACCTGACAGAAGTTGAAAATTGCTGTAAAGGTTTCATAACTGTCTATCACAACTGGAGTTTGGAATGTTAAAAGTTTATTGAAAGCCTCGGATAATGTTTCAAATACATGCTCATCAGAGTTGTTACCCTTTGTTAGCACCTCTGCCATAAGAGTCAACACACCGAGTGCTTTATCTACCTATACATTCATGAATAGAAAGAAATAAATCATATTAAAGAGAAATATACATGTAGCAATACTCAAAGCGGTATGTTGTAAGGAGAAAATATAATACAAAATGCAGACAGATGACATACAAACAGTGACAATGTACAAATGTATAAGATGTATGGCATGGAGTCCCAATCAAACAGAGATATTTTTCACGGGAGATAATTAAGTCTCTTTACTCTCACACACCCCCTAAACATTGAGGTCGTCTGTTGCTGATGTATATTATCATACTGCGTGAAGCTTGTTGAGGGAAGGGGAGGCGGGCGGAGTGTGATACTAATTGAGGTGTTTTCCGCTATTCTTGACCCTCAGAGAGTTTCCATTTCAACTATTTTAAGTTAACCTTTCTCTGAATATTCCAGGCACCTGTGAACGTTAAGGTTAAGGACTAACTGGCCAAATTTATTAAAAAGCCAAGCCACCTGGAGTCCAAACTTTGGTCCACCACCTAGAAAAAGATACCACTGTAATTTAATTGCAGATGTCAGTTTACATTGTAGATCTACAGGGATTAAATCTGTTGTTTAAATGTGTCGGAATGGAAAACAACCCTCACCTGTTCAGTGGTCACATGATCCAGTGATATACGACGGTTAATGACTTTTAAAGTCTCTGTCCATAACTCCGCCAACAAGTATTGTACATCAGTACCAAGGTACGATCTTGATAACGCCTGAAAGTTATACATATATGAGAGATTTATATACACATTAATATCAGTGGCACAAAGTACAAAGTGAGTTTAGCTGTTAGTTTGATATCCTTGATTGACGTTTAATGCTGTGCTCAAAGGTATTTCACTTATATGACGGTGGGATACTCAGCTGTATACCTGTAGGAACACTCATCATAGCCATAGATTTGTAAAGTATTTTCTTTGTTGGAAACTTAATGTCCCTTGACTGCTAAGTACAGATGGTATAACTTAGCTTGAAACATACAGTCCAGAACAAGAATGTCAAGTTGAAAAGTGGTGGATATACATTCATCTTAATATACATAATAAGTGTAGATCAATAAGTGTGTGGGATTAACTCTGATTTTCACCACACCAGCAACTCATTGGGGGGTGGGGGGGGGAGTGGTGGGGATTATAGCAGATGCATCAGATTTCCTAACAAATGGTCAAATATTTGTTGATCACTTATTTTATTAAGCACTTATAAAATATAACATCAGAAAAAATAAAGCATTCGTGGTGGAGGGGGGGGGGGGGGTTTGATCTTTCGTAATATCTATGTACTTTAATGAAACAGAAAGTAACTCTGTAACACAGAAATTACAACCACAATGTATCTAATTTTGAACAAATCTTATTTTATTTACACAAATCTAATTTCACATGAATCTAATTTTTTGTCTTACCGTCTTGCTTTTCTAATCATTCGGACAAAGAAATAGGCTTTACCACAGGAGGTCTTCCCTACTGGAGAGGCTAAATTGACATGTTGTAAGAGTCCAGCGTGCACCGTATCCTTTGTCAGTTACTAGTGATACTATCGAGTTAAAATCTGTATTCTGTTGGAAATCTTGAAATTCTACATAACCTTTAGATATCTGAATTGAACATACTTTTTCCAGAGGTAGTTACGCAATATTTGTTCATACTATACCAATTCAACTTCTTGAAAGTGTATCTTATTGTACACAAATCTTATTTTCTGTCTACCCATGCAACACTTGGAGCTAAGGAGCTAAAATCTGTGTTCTTTTATAAATCATGAATGAACAAAATTTTGTTTAACCTTAAGATTTCTGAATCTCATACATTTTTTTATAAAGAGGTACATTCAGGGGCTTGGCCAGAAATAAACAGTATGGTGTACAAAATGATCATTTTTTTCCGTATTTTTTTAAGTAAGTGGTTGTCCAATTTTTACAGTTTTCCTATCTCCTTCATGTTAAAATTTCTTAAAACAGGGCATCCAAATGACATTTGTTCAATTTAGGATGACCAAAGGTCGGTTGGTCACCTCTCTGCCTAAGCCCTTGGGTACAATAGTCAATAGGTAAACAATATAATTATTCACACTTTGTCAATTTAAAATATTGATTTTAACACCTTAAATCTTAAAAAGGTGTTAAATTCTTACCTGCTTAAAATTGGATAACCTTACAATAGATAAAGGGAGATAATCACATGCTTTAAAACCTTCGTCAGGGGAGGTAAAATTCTCAAAGAGACCTGAGTAAACTTGCAATGCTTCAGATAAAGATACGCATTGGAACTTTTGGCGATCTTTTTCATTACCCTGTAAGAAAATTATATAATTATAACAAATTAAACAGATTAATAAATTAAGTACATTCCCTAATTTATGACTTTGACATACATGTATCATAAAAAATAAAGATCAAGCTAAATAATTGTATTAAATAATTAAAATGTTGGCAAACAAATTATTGCAAAGTACATATGGCATTTAGCTTAAAAAAGTGATTTTGAAAACTAGAAATAAAAAAATGTACAAAAAGTAGAAGAAAAGAATAAAAAGAACATGATACAGATATGATAGTGGTGTACTCCAAATTCTCCAATAGACGAAAGAAACACGAGCATAGAATGTTAAGTCTTATACTGTGGTGTAAAATTAATGTTTTTCCTGAGCAAGTTAAACACAAGATGTAAAGTTTTGAAAGTCAGAGAGCTACAAACAGTGTCAGTACCTTGTCCCACATGTGTGTTACAACACCATACATCTTCCCATCAACTGGATTAGCAGAATAAACTTCAATTACGCAAAATGTTTCTTTTCGTTTCTGAAATACATAAATATTATCCAAACTTGTCAATTACAATATCAGATTGCTTTTAGTTTGTTTGACAGGTATTTCAATTATATGTCAACTTTTTTCTGTCAAGCTAAAACACATTTGGAAAGAAAGGTTACAGATGTCAATTTTTAACATTAAAAATATAAAACTCCATGCCTATATCTAGAATATGAGATGATTCATCGTTTTAAATTAATCACCATTCCTGTGGAAGTGCGATTAATTTTTAGAAATGTATATCTGAAGCCAAATTTAGAGGTTGATTTCTATTTCTGTGAAGTACCAGTTTGCAGGTTGATCAATTTTAGCCCATGCCGCATATCTTGTTTGCTACATATGCATCATATATTTTCATTGTCTTGTCATTATATTCTCTCGAGATGTCTGTAAGTTACTCATAACAACACGAGACTATCATCTATTTAGAAACTTGTCTCTTGGAATTAATCAAGAGCATGAGATGATTCATCCAAATCGATGCCAATAGGATTAATTCTCACTTATTTTCTAATGACTCAAATTTGCAAATTATTTACCAATTGTTCACCCTAAATAAATGTTAACTTGATGAAGGTTTATTAGATTTTATATGAAACATCATTGTTATTTGTGCTTAGTATGAGATATAATCTCAACACAAACCAGGCCTGTGCTGTAAACTTTTCTAACAGAACCTTAAATTCGGTCCTCTAACATTTGCATTTTCCCCTGGTTTGCTGATTTTTTAAAAACATACATGTAAATGCACCTTTGTGAAAAAATAAAGCAAAATTGCTTTAAAATACAATCTTCATTGATAATCGGATGACAAAATTTGGCAAAATCAGTGGGAAAATAATAATTGAGATATAGACTGCAAACTATTTGGAAATTCTATAAATCGGTCCTCCTAAATTAAGTTTGCATAACCTTGGGGAAACCCTGTTTTGTCCGTTCTCCCCAACAGCACAGGCCTGCAAACTATGTAAGATTTTATTTGTTTTTATATCAAACTTACCTCAAGTACACAGAATTTGACAAGTTTGATGGAGGTTTTATCCAATGGTGGCATCTCATCAAAGACATCCACTCTATCCTCTTTCTCTTCTGAATAAGAACTATCAGTTCTGTTTTCCACTGAAAGCCATTGATTGATTGATTAGTTTTTACGCCATGCTTAAGTCTTTTTTACTTATATGATGGTGGTGTATCCCAACATTAACTGAAGCTATCACAACGATAAAATGAGGAGTGTTTTGGTCCGAATGGAATGTTAAGCTACCTCCGGTGCTACAATAAAGAATCATTGCTACTCTCCAAACAAATTACCATTAAACAGAGACCTTCCTCTGAAATGGAGAGTTTTCGGAATTGACCACAGCAGATGGTGGGTTCTCTATTCAGTATTGGTGAAAGGGGTTTCTAGTTATGTAATCAGGATTCAACTGATGGCATGGCTTTCTAGTTATGTAATCTGGATTCAACTGATGGTACGGCTTTCTAGTTATGTAATCCGGATTCAACTGATGGTACGGCTTTCTAGTTATGTAATCAGGATTCAACTGATGGTATGGCTTTCTAGTTATGCAAGCTTTCTATTGACACCAGTGATAGTTGAACAGTACAGTAGTTGGGCACAAAATTTTAGGACTAGTTTTGGGTAAATTCAATATGATAATAAAAATAAAAAAAAATTATCTCTTGTTTGTTTGATCTGACATTTTATACCGTTCTTAAGGTTATTTACTCATATCATGGTGTTCTAGCCTAATGGGTGAAGGAAACCACCCTCGACACGAGTGGAAACCACCCTCGACACCACTGGAAATCACCCTCGACACCACTGGAAACAAAGAGAGACAAGACGGGAGATTCCTCCCAACCTTCAGCCTATTATCTCTTCACTTAAACTACTATGAACAATGTTTAAGTGAGAAACGGACCACTATATGTTTATTAAGCCATTCGGGACTCATTCTGCCGTGAGCCTCCGTAGCTCAGACGGTAGAATAGCCCACAGGTCCCGGGTTCGAATCCAATGGAGGCAATCAAAGTTTTCTCTCTTCATTTATTCAATATATAAAGCATTTTTGAATAGGTTTCTAAAGTCAATTAAAAAAAATATTAATAAAAAGTCAAATGGAATAAATATCACCAATAGAGTTAACAAATCAGGTGGGCAGTGATTGGGAATTTTGTCAAGCAAATTGTTTTTATGGATTTTATGGAACAAAGTCACCAATACCTGTGTCACTATTATTGGTACTTTCTGGGTTTTCTATTTCTGAGACATAAGATGTTATATCCAATAATTTTCTTGCATCAATACAGTCACGGATGAAAGAAGGGCAGACAACTGGCACATTGAGCTTGGTGGCTTGACTTGTTTTGTATGAATCCTTTTTGGCATCAACATTTACAAGATAGTCCGACTGAAATAAACAAAATTAATGCATTAAATAGAAACTAGAGCAAAGAGCAATCAGTAGTGAACCCCTAGTTTATACGAATTCCTTTTTGCATCAACATTACAAGATGCAATTAAAACTAATAAATTAAATAGAAATCACAGCACATTGACACAAAAATTATTCATCACAGTACATTATTCGAAAATGTGCAATTTCATTGTTTTTTAATTTTCCCAATTTGATCATTTATAATTGTAAAAGCAGAACAATTAATTGAGTACTTCCCCTAAATTGAAATGATCATCTTTTTCTCACCAATATTCATAACCTCTATACAATTACTTCTACCAAACTACTCTTCTAAAGTCATGGCAATAGCATTAGCAATTTAGCATATTGGTCATTTTACTTGCTGTCAAGACAATCATCCCAGAGTTTGTTTGTTTGTTTGATTGGGGTTTAACGTCGTACTAAAGGGTATTTCACTTATATGACGACGTGCCAGCCCAATGGGTGAAGGAAACCACCCTCGACACCACTGGCAACAAAC
>JAQQZZ010148007.1:0-12743 GCA_030265115.1 Mopalia vespertina | reverse complement strand
GCAAGAGTCAGTATGTGTAAGACGAGACTTCCACATTACTATCCCTTGCTGTAATTCGAAGGGAAAACGTGGCAAAAGTTTAATTGGACTATGATCGAAACAAGCAGCCAATCAAAAAGTCGTTTACACATCAAAGTCTATACAACAAACAAGCGTGGCGCCACTGCAATTTACTTGTCCGTGATGATTTCAGGAGTCGTTAATTGTACTAAGATCGTGCATGTAGATTCAAGTATAGCCTACTTGTCATCCTGTGTTTAGACCACCTCTTTCTTACTCTAAGAAAGCCCCAATCTGATTGGGTAGAGTTTAGAGTGGTCATCCGGAAGTAGCCGCTGTAAACTCTAGCTAACTCAGGTTTTATCGCTTATAGAGGCAAGGTCAGAAAGGAAGAGAGGCTTAATGCGACGATCTTCTTTTCCGTCTTGCCTCGGGAAGATGGCGGCCCTCTGGCTAAGGGCAGTTTGTTTGAAGAGTAGCAATGCTGTATTTACTTAGCACTGGAGGAAAATGAACTTTCCAATATTATGGAAACACTTCACATCTTTGTTGTGCTTCTGTCAATTATTGTTGGACTACACCGCCGTTTAATAGCACGGCGTAAAACACCAATCAGTCAATCATTCAAACCGACCTGTATGCAGTGTCATAATGAGCTTGGAAAACATTTTTTCCTCAAAACCAGCCCAGGCGTCCAGCAAGACTTTAAGGCTTGACTTTGTGTTGGCAATCTATGGTAGAGAGATGGCGATAACGTTTTTACACAACTGTCAATTTGGCTTAGACGACAGACAGGGAATTTGTTTTATTTGTATACAGGAGTGTTTAACCAAGAAATCAGTTATCAATTTCAATTGAAAAGAAAAGTAAGTTAACAGCGCATTAAAGGAAGAACATAAAGAAGGACTGAGAAATGTTTGACTTAAATGTCTATTGAAAATGACATTGTCTTACAATGAAATCATTAAAGAGATTTTTTAAATATTAACAATTGCATTGACCTCTGATTAAATGAGACTGTTTGTGTTTAGAAAGTGAAGATAATGCTAGGTTCCCACTGTCGTACGATCCGTTGCGAACGCGACGATTTATCATTCGTAGCTGATCGTGGAACTTCACTAAAATGTTAGGTTCGGGATACGAGGTGATACGTTCTGGTACGATTTGGTGCGCTTGCATGCGATATGGTCACGATTGTTCAATTTCATGTGACACGATATGTTGCGATTTGGTCTCCCATTCAGATACTATCATATACCTTCCAATAGGATTAGGATTAGTCCAAGATTAGGTCTCCCATTCAGATACTATCATATACCTTCCAATAGGATTAGGATTAGTCCAAGATTAGGTCTCGACATGACAGGATCATTACGACCAGAATCCCCGATTTAGGAAGATCGAGTACGTTCACATACGTTAGTAATATTTCCGACACATTCATCACGAACCGATGCGCTCTATTGCGATAGGATACGATTGTAGTTGCGATATCTTTCATGATGAGGATTGACAGTGATCACGATTTGAGCTACGATTGGTCTCCGACGGATATATACAGGACGACTGACCGTGGACGTCATTGTTTATTGAACTTCTACAGAGTGAACACTACAACCCACAACAATTGATGATGACAGAGCGTCACAGATCGTGGAAGATCGCACAACATCTCAACAGAGCGTTGGGCTAATTCAAGGTTGATCCCGATCACCACGATTTGGAATCACGATTAGATTCGATATGTCGCGCTGTGCTACGATCCAATACGATCTGATGCGATGATCACGATTGACAATTAATCGTGTTGATCGTAGATTTTTTTTTCAACAGTCCAAAACTTTCGTACGATTAACACGACTTACCTCAAGATCTGAATATATCTGATAGGATCACCGCGATTATTCCATGATTGAGACGACGATTTCAATCGTGCCGCCAATCATGATAGTTGGAACGTAGCATTAACAGTACTTTCTCCTTTTCTGAACAAGAATCTGTTCAAACTAAGAAAGTGTTATCCCAAAATAACGAAAATACTCTAATTAAATATTTAAAGAGATTTGGACGACAAGAAAATACTGAAATAATTTTCAAAAATATGAAACAGTAATTCATTCTGAACAAATTAACATTCTTAATGAACCACAGATTGCAGTTTGAGGTCGTGAATTTCAGTGATTTCTGAGCTTATGGACAACACGAGGTCGATATCCGTGTCAGTTTTAGTAACGTTACAATGGATAAATGTGTGTGACGTCATTCACGAATGTTCTGACGAATGAGGACCGCTTTTTACCGATTAAATTACCTCCCTTGCCACTTATGCTAGACTTGCCATTATCTTGTATTGTGTCTTGTGGTTGTCACATTTTTGTTGCAAGTCATGTTGATGTTTTCTTCCCCATTTGTGCTGGTACGCTATCACATCAGTGAAACGATCTCACAAACGACCAAAAAATCTTATCAAACAGTCAAGTATGAAGCAAGTTCTACCAGAGAACGGGTTGAAAGAAGTGCATCGCAGCCGAGCGCAGAATCCAAACGGACGTTATGAAAACTTCGCTGGAATCCCAGGAAATGGAGCAGACAAACGCCTCTAAATAAACTTGTATCTGCGGACAAAATTCCCTGATTCTAATAAATATGCTGAGTAATAAAAATCAATTACGAGGCCCAGTCATGGCGACAATGAGTGATAGTGAATCTGTACTTGGTAACCGCGTTTCATCAGTTAGGACTGGTCGGTCAATAAAAGCTGTGCTTAATACGAATTAACTTTTCTATTTTCTTCACGCTAACCTATCACCAATATACAAACATTTGATATTATTATAAGCAGCTTTTATCTATCAACTGCTAGAGGTAAATCTACTGTAATGCATTAACTGTATGTAATAATGCCATACATAATTATTCGTTGTGACTTTTTATCGAAACAACAGAAATCTTAATCTTTCACGTTATAACGAACTGGGGCCAGTTGTTAAAGAACTGTATAATAAACATCCAATAATAGACATATAAATGACGGAAATAGAGCTCAAATTGTATTCAGGTAAATAATCAATACATTGTTTTACCTAAATACATTAACAGCTCCTTTGCTCAGTTCATCTGAAAATGCGGTGCTGAACCACACTGACTAATTCGTGTTAACAGGTTTTTAGCCAATTATGAAGACACTGGATATGAAATGGAAATTGACCGGTCACTGCTGAGATCTACTACAAAGTCGCCAAAGAACAGAATGCAGATTTGTCAGAACTATAAGTGAAAATCGGGATGTTTCTGCACTGATGATCAGAAACCTTGGTGTGTTAAGAGATGCCGTTTTTTTTGGGGTACTCAGTAGCCTCCAAAGGCGTACGCAGGGTGAACAACCTAGGGGATGGCAACTGGAAAACACTGCAAGCATACATATGGAAGCATGCATATTTCGAAAAATCTGATGAAAGTTTCGCAAAATGTTGGCCATCTGGCTTAGGGTAGTTAGTTTGGAGTGTAGCAATTCTGTCTTTATTAAGCACAGAAGGAAGATTAACTTTCCAACTTTACAAAAACACTTTACATTTTATGGTTGTGCTAGAGTACATTACTGGAGCTATAAATGTAGTTATTACTCTTTATCTTTGTCCATTATGTCCAGACATTTCTACCTGAAATCGGCTAATGCACGCATTTATCAAACGAGCTGTGATTGTTGATGGAAAATCCGGCATATTATTTGACATCTTATTTGATTTACAGAATTAAGGGTCCGTGTACACTCTAAGAATGATTGAGGGATTATTCCTGGACTTCGGGTGTTGTTTACCTTGATTAATCAGGGTGTACTAGGACAAGTCAATTTCAGGAATTGTCCCTGAATGCATTATGTTTATATGCCTGAATTATACAGGCAATAGTTTCTCAGGTTAAGGGTTTCAGGGTTAAGTCCTAATTGTTCATGTTGAAATCATGAATATGCTGTAATATCCTGAACGTTTCAGGGTTATTGCACTTGCCTTAATTTCAGACGAAATTGATATACATATAGCACCTGGATTACAGTGTGGGGTTTTTTTTCAGGAGAATTGTATCCACAGCTTTACCCAGCTTGACGTGACCTTGGTTCAGACACCCAAAAGCACATACTGAGGTCCGGCCATTTTAGCCAACTGGCCCCTTGGCTGTCCAGGAGTCAGCTGCTCGAAAGAGTATAAGCCGTTTAAACAGATTAAATCAATAATAGAGGATTAGAGATAGACCTTCAACACGGTGTGACGTTATCTAATAGAGAATTAAATTTAATAGCGCTTTGAGCAACAGGTCCCAGTAGATTTAGGACAATTCTTCACCAATAAAGTTTAATTGCTGTCTTTTTTGGTCAGGTTAAGCCGTGATGGTAAACGATTGACATAAATTCGGTCCAAATACTAACCGTTGAATGTCGAGAGTCGCCGCCCTGCTATCGCAGAAGATGGTCGCGTGACTTCTTCCCGCCTTTGTCAATCTTCAAGAAATCAGGGTTGATCGGTCCAGTAGCCTGTTGCGAGGGCTGTAGTTCAGACAATCGTATAAACAATTCCTGAATTAATCAGGAATATTCAAATTTCAGGATCTTTGCACCGCACGCTATTCTGAAAATGCAGGACTGTCAAATGAAATTCAGCGAGTCATGTGACAATCCCTGAATTAATCAGTATTATACAATTTTCAGGGTGTTTCTCCGCAATGACTTTTATTACTGACTCAAAAAATGGTTTCTCTGTTGACTTGTCATATTATTAAATCATTCGCCATACTGACCATTATATGCCAGATTATATCGTACTAAGGGGTTTACATTTCCATTGCTATTAAGCTAACTTTATATTCTAGAATCAGACCCATAACGAAAACAACCAACCTGTAACAGTGTACGACATTTCCTCAAACTGTTTGAATACGAGATCGAGCTCGATATTTACATACCAGGTGAGGCTCTTTTGTTCGGCAACAAACTATAAATGTTTATTTTTTGGTAGACACATCAGAAAATGTGGTATATCTCATAACTTGTAAGAAGCGTCTGAAACAATATGTTGGTGAGAGCCAACAATCATTTGAGTTCAATTTAGTTAAAACTCTTCCTGATCATTCAGTGAAAGATTATTTTGAAATCCTGCCGATTGAAAAAAACACAAATTATTCCTTCTGATGAGGAAATCAAACAGAAACGTTTAGACTGACAAGCTTAATGGATAAAAACGTTGTATCCACTGGGTTTCAATTGGGAACCAGGCAAAGGGTTTAAAAAGAAAATAATTTCATTATCTTTCTCAAGCTATCTATTGGTTACCCATATCAACACGAAATTAAGATCTATTTAGAAACTTGTATCTGGAAGTTTATCTAGAACATGAGATGATTCATAGATTTTAATTAATCTACATCCCTGTGCCAGTGTGAATACTGTTTAGAAATATGTATGATTATGACAGATTACCCATTTCTGATGCTCTACGTAATCAAAATACTGTCGCAGTATGTGACCCCGTCATTAAGGCCTGCCGCAGCTCAATTGGGGGACGAGAACCCGTGTGGTACTTCGAAGGAAGAAGTCACTCACACACTGGTCAGGTCTGGGTTACGATATACGTTACACCAAGACGATCATGGATAACTGTTTTTGTTAAATTTAAGCGGTGTTTCGTTGAAGATGCCTTATACGCATGCACATCCTCTTGATGCTTCCCCCTATTTCTATTGTTAAATTTTACAATACAACAAATCACAACAAATTTGTACATCTTATACCCGCAGTTATATGTACTGATTCACGGTGTTTCATTGTCATATCGCGGGTGGTTGGAATGAGCTTCGTGTTGCCCTGGTCCTCTCAGAGCTATATGGGAACAGGAAGCCGATCTGTTTGTGGTGTCTGTATTGCGCCCTGTTATTGTCCTATATTTCTCCCGTCTTGTTTGTGTTTGTTGTCAGTGGTGTCGATGGTGGTTTCCTTCACCCACTCGGCTGGCACGTCGTCATATAAGTGAAATATCCTTGAGCACGATATAAAACCCCAATCAAACAAACAAATCATTTTCACATCAATGTAGCCGTATTTATGCAATTTACAATTCAATTATATTATTCGTGCAAGCACTGCTATCCCAGAGTGATTCATTTACATGCATAGCGAACCATAAATACAAATTTAGAAAAAAATTAAACTAAACCTTAACTAATGGAATTCATGCATTTTAAATCTGACTCCACTCTGGAGTTCAATTCGATTTAATTCCTTTACATTTTTAATCCTACAATATTTTACTGACGCTGCCGGAATTTCAGTTAAACAAGAAAATCCATTTTTGTCAGTATTTGACGCATTATTGTATTCTTCTTTACACAACATCTGTAATAATCCGTCAGGCGTAAAGAGGCAAACAGGATTCAGAAGTGATATGTATCTTATTTGCCTTCGGAAACCACCCGCCTTGCAACGTTATGTTTGCTACAAACCACAGACATGGTTTCCGAAAAAGGACAGCTCAACCAGCTGTGAACAACACTGGGGCGAATAACAAGCCCTGTCAATACCACCGGTCGATTTGAATTAGCTTGATCTCGTCTCTTGATGTAGCAGCTTGTGGCCGTGTTTTTACACTGAGATCGGTCTTGAAATTTATCCCCTTGTTATTGATTTAAGTTTCAAGTTATAATGAATGCCAATTTTCTATAGATTTTAGTGACTGTTAACAGCATGCAGACTATTTCAACCACTTGCCACAATATATTGCAGTCAATGAAGCAGTCCATAACAAATAAAAGACACTTCATTTTTTTAAGAAAATCTTGGAGTCACAAAGAGAAGTTATATAAAAATACTATATTTATTGCGAAAACAAACCCGTTCGAGCTCTTCTCTTCAAACATTTTTTTAAGAATTTTATATCTCTTATTAAAAATCGTCTGACTGGAACCAAATTATTTTATCAAGCAAAAAGAGGGCAACAATAATGTGACGAAGTATTAAAATTCGGGTATAAATTAAAACAGTCACGCTGAAATGAACCAAAGAAGAATCCAATGATAACACGGCGTTAGTACAGACAAATCCTAGCATTTCAACGTATATATATACACACCTTTACCTGGATGACAATTCGCGGTCGTTCTACCGTGAGTCCCTGTAGAGCTCAGATAGTTGCAGGCCTGATCCTGCTAGCCTAGTACCGAGTTCGAATCCCGGTGGAGGCAAGCAATATTTTCTTTCTCTACATTAAAAAATATATATACAGCCTTTAAAATACATTGTAGCATAAGTTTCTTTTGTCGTCTTAATTTCTGTTATTTCGTACGTCCCTTTAATAATCAATGCTATTAATGTTAATGAAATTAACCAAATTTCCTTACTATTGTTTATCAATACTTGATTATGTAATAAAGTAAAATGCATATTTGTCATGTAACATATCCCATTCAAATGAACCTTTGCATAGTCACTGTCTATCGTGCGCCGAAATGCAATTTAAGAAAATTCATTTTAATGCGTGTGATACGAAAGAGAATTAATCATCTACCCTCGATAATTTTTTACCATAACGTAATGCTCTACTTATAAACTCTTGGTTAAATTAATCAGCTGTTGTAAAGAATAGTTATAAAATAATCATGCACGAAAAGAGAATAAAAGCGTATTTGAAAGAAATAATTATTTTTCCTTGGCAGATTACTGCTGTTAGCTTAACGTCTAAAGTGATACCCACTGATGTATACAATAGTGCTTGGCGGCACAGGATAATATTTGTGGTTAAACTTGTCGGGGCTCATCGATCTGAGGAAACAACGAGTCAGTCTCTGCTTACTTCTATTTGTCTACATTTCAGTTGAATAAATAACGCGCATCCATATGTTTGGCTAACAGTGTTTTACGTTAGCAATACAAGCCAAGTTTGTCTTCACTCCTGTAGGCATAAAACTGCTTTGAGAAATTGAGGAAAACGAGATCCATTTTAAACGGTTATTTAATTGACGATGTGCTATTTTCATCCTAAAGGTCTTGCTGGACCCCTTGATTGGTTTTCAGTACTCCTGTTGTATTTAATCTATTATGCAGAAGAGTATAAATCGGAACCATATATATGTATATATTTTTGGAAAGCGTGAAAACGCAGGATTATTTATTTGTGAATGTGGTGAAAATCGAATTATTATTTCTAAAAATATTTCAAAATGATTAAATGTCAACAGAAAAAAATAGACTGCATTTTTCAAGGTTTGTTTCTCGAAGTGCAACGATAAGACTCAATAGATTAATTAACCTAGAAGAATAGTCCTTGAACTAATTAACTGTGCCTCATTTTTACTAAATTTTGATTAGATCGATCACAGTGGATTTTTTTGTCTATCCCACCTTGGAAAGTCTTATAAAAATGTAAAATACAACTTTCAGAAAACATTAAAAAATGAGTATATGATCATGGGAAAATAAAATTATAGGCTCCAATTAAACCGTTTGTAATTAGAATTTCGAATTATATTTTTCACCAACATATAGTTTGAATACCAAACTTTTAATCCAAGCGATAAAAAAAAATTTGGTTTATTTTGAGCCCAAGGGGTTCAGCAAGACCTTAATAGGAAACCGATGAATCATCTCATGTTTTAGATAAACTACCATTAGTCCCAGAGCTTTATTTTATTGGTGTGTCTTATCACACAGCCTAGTGTGCAACTTACTTATCCTGGATCGTTAAGATTGATTCAATGATTGAGTGTTTTATGCCAGATTCATTTTGTTTCAGCTGTTGCATGAACAAATCAATTTATTTATAATTGATTGGTGTTTTACGCCATGCTTAAGGGTATTTCACTTATATATGACTGGGGTGTATTCCAACAATAATTGACACTAGCACAACCAAAGTAAAAGCCAGAAATCAAGAAGAGGGTATCTCAAATCACCATTTTGACAGAAACGGGGTGTGTCATTTTACTGTTATCCTATCTTTCCATTGTTAAATTTGACTGAAATTGGGTCTCAAATGGCTTCTTGGGTGTCTCATAGACACTGAGACACCCCTCTAACACTAGGACACCACTGGTAACAAACAAAGACAAGACAGGACATCATACATGTACCTTAAGGTCATTTCATGCCACACATAAGGTTAGATCACTCAGATAATATGCTTATTTCTAAAGGTTAGGAAGACTCAAGTGTAGCTATAAGAGGCCATACAGATCCAATATTAGTTTTTTCATTCAGAGGCAGGCCTTATTTCATATCTCTTTTGACTGTACATGCAGTTCAATAAAATATGTATTTGCATCTACTGTGAATCCAAGTATTAGTAGATCCAGGTATCATCAATGCAGATTAACACTTGATTGACAGTACAGCTATACACCCTCAGGATTGTTAGACCAGGAAAAGGGGAATTCCCAGTAACAGGACGCATTTCAGTCTGTTGATTGGGTAGATTGGTCAAGACAGCTGAAGGCAAAGTTATTGAACCGCCTCAGATTCCACCAGATTTAGTGGATTATTCTGGAAAAGGGTGAGAGTTACATAATATATAGACTCTTTTGTGAAACAGTGTTTGGCTTTGCAGACTAGGTTTTTTTCTGTTCGAAAACACCTGCTTAATCAGGTCTGTTCAATGAAAACATACATGTATTTGAGCAATAAAAGCATTCACTGCTATTCTACATGTATGTATTAGTAAGAGCACAGGCAAACCACTAAGCCAATTTTGAGTGAAACATTTCTTAAAGTTACCTTTCCATCATCCAAACACATGGTATCTTACTATATAGACGCCTTAAGGGTTTGTTTGTTTGATTGGGGTTTAACATCGTACTCAAGGGTATTTCACTTATAGGACAGATAGTCCCATTTACATTTCACCTTGCCTTATTACAGTGGAAAACCAGGAGAAAACCTTGTAAAAACAGACCCTGCGATTGGTGGAGCCACAAAATGTGACTCACTTATATACGGTACATCGAAGCAGGATTAGTAAGGACACATGCTACCACTAAGCCACGTCTGCGGGCACGCTTATAAGTCACCTTGCTACTTGTAATTTGGTCGACCCAAATAACACAATACTAGTAAGAGTTTTTAATGTGCCAAGTCTATACATCCAGGTCTTAACTTCAGCTTGCGAAAATGACTTAACATAAAAATGCATCATTTGCTCAAATCACTATGGAAACGTACTTGACCACACGGCTAGTTTTCAGAAAGCGAATTTGAACTAGAGCCAGGTACCGTCATTATAATAGCGTATGCAATACAGAACAGTAGCCTGTCCTCTAAAGTAAACGAAACATCGTCATGTTCATTTATTTTTTATTTACCTAACTCAATTAAACCCCCAAAGAGATGTAAGAAACACAAGCCTAATAATCTTACCAGATAACAGACATGTTTGCAGTAGTTTGTTTGTGACTTCTTTAACAAAAATTGGGGACCTAAAAAATCTGCTGCTTCCCAGCTGTTCCTCTCTGTTATGTACACGTGGGCTTGTGTCAACTTTTGAAGTCCCGCGAAAAGTGCTGTCAAATTGGCAGTACGAGTTATCGCCCATAGAATGCGTTTTGAATTATCTCCCCTGATTGTACAGACATGAAACACCCGGAATTTAATGTGCTTTTTGAACCAAAAAGCTATTCGTAATTGACGGTACCAGTGGTTTATTGTACTACAAGTCATATAAGCAAATGAATCTAAATAAATAAATAATAATTTTGGTTAAAAAGGCAGGGGGCATAGGAATTCCTTGTTGTACAGGTTGGTTAATCTAGCACCGTTGCCGGAATGGACAAATTGTGGATAAAATTAATGAAATTGAGAAAGACATTATGCAAAATATAACAAACTGTCTTTAATATGCATTTTTATTTACATATCATCCGATTGACTTCCGAATAAGTCTTACAATTTATAGAACAGAGAAAAATTGTATCAGCTAAAGTGCGACTTTAGAAACTTGACGTTTTACTTTTGGATTACTGTATTCTTGCGCCAAACATCGTCTGCTTTTGAAAAAATTAAACTGTTAGAATTCGTGTTTATATTCAGCTTAAAAGTGTTGTTCGTCGTATAAAGAGCAAAAATTACACATTTTGCTGACTAAAGCTGCTTGGAAAAATCTACAAAGCGTATTTAAATTATAATGAAGATGGCGGTAATTAGGTTAATATGGCGCTGCCCATGGGATGTCGTCAGTTTGGAAATCTCGGCTTAGTTTCTTGTATATATCGGAAACAAGTCCTGTGTGTGAAGCAAGATACTGTCAGGATCTGTGCATACAGGTAGAATTTGAACCACCGCTAGTTATAACGCAAGACAACATTATGTGTTGAAACTGTGTTCATAAATAACAGTTGTTGTAGAGTCGCTGACAGATTTAACATGTGTGTTGTTGTTGTTGTTGTTGGAGTGTGTCATCATGTTTTGTATTGAGTACCTTAATAACACCGGAGAAACATTAATCTGTCAACACTAAACATGTTATTGTTGTGTTAGTGTGCAAGTAGCTATGTAATTTCAAGTTTTTGCAAAAAACTGATTAATATATAGGTAAAACTGTAACCTATAATGGCGAGTGCAGTTGGTTTTTATTTTTAATTTACGTATCTGTCACTCTGTGTGCGAAAAAAATACCCATTTATGTAGTATACTGGTACTGCTTAATAAGGCTACCGGTCCGTAACATTGTATGATTGACTTTTAGGGATACTCTCTGAGCTAAACAGGAACAGAAAGCTGATATGTTTTGTGATGTCTTTGTATTGTCCTGTGATGTTTTTGTTTGTTGTTGCTAGTGGTGTCATGGGGTGATTTCCTTCACCCATTGGGCTGGCACGCCACTGTGAGAGTGAAATAAACTTAAGTATGACGTTCAACCCCAATCAAACAAACAGATACAGATCTCAGCATCTATGGCACCACTATCAATCTACTGTGACTAGGTCCCGGTATCTGTCATACGTAGTGTATGTTTTATTAACTAGCCATGTCCTGCTGTCAATATAACGGATGCCAGTTACCACAGTGCACTATACAGCTAGTATAGATACATGTTCAAATACACAACGCTGAAGACCGATAAATACATTTTTTAACATTATCCCTTACCAACAAATGTCAACAATTCTTAAATATTGTAGAGTGTGACTATCTGACTCTATTATGTTGCTTACCAGCCCGGAGCCCAAACATAATTTTGTTAACCAACTCTTAGTAAGTGCAGCAGCATTATTGCAAACTTATGCCTTGGGGCACACATAATGTTCAAGCTATTTAAATTTTTTTGAATGGTGTTTAGTGTCATACTTAAGGAATGCCGAAATATGGTTAAAATGTGTGTTGCCCAACCCACCATTTGCCACTCTTTTGAAGGGAATTCTAGCAGAAAGGCCAATTCTTCCATTTGGTCTAATTGTAGATTTGGTTGGTCAGTTGCAAAATGGGTCTGCAAGGAATGGTCCAGATTAATACATGTCGGAAATCCTTCGCCACTTTCTGTACCGGTACTGTGCGGTACAGTTATCGGTAAAGAAGCAATAATATTACACGAAATCGTGTAATGTTCGCCAGATGTTTTGTGCGCATATGTGGAAATCAACCAAAGTACGCCGCGGATTTGTATTTAAAAAAATCCACATCAAACAAGCCTGTTTCTTGGGTAAAATCTCATTTAAACAAAACACTGTACCTTTTTTATGTATGACTTGTTGCAAATAATTCAAATTTCGTCCGC